>JAMKCH010015343.1:0-25114 GCA_023653785.1 Ophioderma brevispina | reverse complement strand
TTATATCTCATTAAGTAGGGATCAAAATCATCCAAAATATTGTAATCGGAACTTGGGAAGTAAAGCAAAGCAAGATAATAAAGGGTATATTTACTATTCAATGCACTGCGTACTTATTGAGGTTATCATAAACAGATAAAAATACTCGTTTAGGGTATGTTTTAGCTTGTTTTTTAGTCGGTGAAAATACGTGTTTAGGGTGCATATCCACCTTTGAATACAAGTGGCCCCCCGGGCTACCTAAGCAGCATGCAGCAATTTGCTGATCCAAAACATTGAAAACAATCATCAAAATTCATATTTTTGTATTTTCGTTACTTGCATGGATGTGCTAACATAACCTGCAAGTGGTTGGATTGAAATCCGTGTATTAAAGACAAGGCAGTACGTTTTATCTGAATCTGTAATTTCTACATGTGCGTATCAAAATTCCGACTTGAGATCAAAACAAACTTTCCCCGTGAATATTCCAGATTTATAAGTGTAATATTGTGCACCATTACCTGTACAGTTTGACCTTAAACACAAAATTTATTGATCTTTGTTTATTATGTACGGATGTAAACCACAACCAGCTGTTTAGTGTAGATTTTGAGACGACAACGCTGTACGTCTATGTCGGGAGACAGTATGACAAATTTCCTCAAATACTTTTTTTTACTATTAAAGTAGTTATATGGAATTGTACATACTTATCTTTGATTTATAAGCTAAAAATGCATTTCCACATTTTTGATTCTCTTGCATATCGCTGCTTATCCCTTTAATATTGGTAACGTACAAAACATCTCCCTTGTATAATCAATAATCCTACTCATTGGCTGTTTTTAGTTCAAGCAAAATGTTTTTGGGGGCTTGGTTTTGGTTTGTTTGTTTGGGTTTTGTTTGTTTGTTTGTTTTGTTTATTTGTTTTTGTTTGTTTGTTTGTTTAATAGAAATGAGAAAGGACAAAACACGCTAACCAAAATTCAGCGTTTATATATATATATATGTCTTTTTCATAGAAGCGATTGGACGAAAAACACGATCGTGATGTACCCAGAAATTTTCCTATAAACTGCATTTTGAATCAAAGCTATATATAGGAAAGATGAGGAGAGGATGTTGAGAGCTTAATAATGGAGCTCTTTTCTCCTCAATAGTTTCCACACAATAGGTTATGTATTTCTATAGCTACTTTATATATTTTTAAAGATGGTTAATAAACTTCGGATTGCAGATGCAGACACTGCTACAGTTTTTTACATAAAATTTGTTCGCTAAATATAAAGTGCAGAAATAGTGAGCGTTTAATATTACGCCGCGCTATTAAGGATTTCCTTACAAAGAAAATGGCAGGGCGAAAATCGGCTGAGCAGTGCAGCGAAATTTGGCGTCAAAACGTCCTCTTAATGTATATAAGATAGCTATATAATATTTTTCGAAACAAACGAAACAGGCGCACAGCTCTCAGAGGATTACACGTTTTATTCAAAGGATATAAAAAGAAATCAAGTTAGTAAACTAATGGATGCAGTGAGCTCGTTATTATTAGTTGGGTCATTTGGGGCAATTCCGTGACCGTGGAGAGCAGAGTATCATTTCTCAGTGGATTTGTCTTCTATGAAGGTTAATGAACAGATTTAGCGGGGGTGCCCCTCGAGAAAGTGTGGGAGGAATCCAGGAGGGGGGTAAATTCATAATACAGGGGTCAAAAATGAAAAATGATTGGATTGCTTTAAAGAGGTAACCAAAGTGTTCTTCTTGTTACAAGGATTAAAAAAGGTATAGCTTGTACTACCTACAAGGTATGGTTGCCGAGGTATAAGACAAAATTCGTCAAATGTCAAAGGTCATGCACGTCGGAGATTCTGGCCCGAAATCATGCTCCAGGACCATGACCAGTCTTATTATCTCATAAGGCAGCTATTCAATATTTTTCTACTTCAATCCACAACTCTGATGTTTTTATGATTCCAATCTCCAACTCTAAAATACAAATAAAATCATAAACTAAATTTTGTTCCTGGAGTGGGATTCGAACCAACGACCTTTAGATAACAAGACGAACGCCCACAGACACACGCCACGCAATCCCAACCGGCAGGAAATCGTTCTTTTGTAATACTTCAATATAAACATTAACGGAATAAAGCGCACACATAATAATGAATAGCGCCCCTATGAGACGAGTTGAAAATATATGCTCCTGGAGCATGATTTCGGGCCAAAATCTCCAAGAATCAAAGGTCATCACCAAAGGTTAAATCTTTAATATTGCACCGATTTCTTTATAAATGGTCTCAAATTGTTAACCTTTCCACAGGGATTGCAACAAAAGTAGTTGCCCCTCTCACTTGGATTTGTTTATCGAGATAAATGACAAACAAAGGTCAACCATTGACCTCTATTGATCTCAGAATTAAGGAAATAGGTTAGTTCGGTGCGAAAGTTTTTGTTGTCGTCTCTGAGGAAAGATGAATACATTTGAGCACAGTTTGAAGAAATAGGAGCAATATATAGATTAACCTTTCGTGATGACTTTGGACATTTGCGATTTTTTTGTTATATCTCCATAACCCCGAAGTTTGTACGTAGGACACAAACTATTACTTTTTTAATCCTTGGAAACAAGACGAACACTGTCGTTACCTTGACAGCAGTCCATAGCATTTTTCATTTTTGACCACGTATTATGAATTTTCCCCCTCCTGGATTCCGCCCAAATTTTCACGAGGGGCACACCAGCTAAATTGTTCATAAACATGCAAAGAAGGCAAATTACACTTGAGAAATGATGCTTTCTCTGGCTCTCCACGGTCACGAAATGCTCCAAAAGACCCCAACTATATTTGCGAAAATGAAAAGAAACAGTTTACAAATTATTTTCACGTCATGCATGAAGTTATATATAACGGAGTAGAGTGGTAAAATAAAGAGATGTTACCAACGACCTCTGCTCCTGGAGCGCAATATGTTCCTTACCTCTTTGTGGCAGCATATTATGTTAAAAGTGTGCGGTAATTTCGTCATGTATTGTTTGGAAGATTATAAAACAAACGATTTTCCTAGTTTGTGTGATTTACTACGGTGTCAGCGATGGTGGTAATCAGTAAGAGCCTATAATTTAATTTGTTATATTTTTGAGCGATGAGAGGAAATTTAAATTTTAATTACAAATGAATAGCTACAAGGCGAGGTTAGTAAAAACCTGGGTCTGTTGTGATCTGCTTTTCAAAATACAGCTATCAAGCCATGGTAATTGGACATGGTATACGGCAGTCCAAAAAAGTGGTACAATCAAAAACGATTGAAGATTAAATCTCAACATAAGTAAGCATTTTGGTATCACAATTTTCATCAAGTTTTTTTTTCAATCGAAAAGAGATAACTCCAGTTTAATGTAGAACACAAAAAAATCAAGTTTGTGCCACTTCTGTTTGAGTGGAGAGGAAGGAATTAGTAAACATTCGTTATTCAAATTGGAACATATTTGAAATTCAAGGAAGGGATTTTAATCCCTTCTTTAAGTTAAAAAACTTCATAAAGAAACTTTAAAAGATGACAAAAACAGTACGTAATGGTGAAATGACCATCAGGAAGTTACTTTCGACGTAATGTTGTTTGTTAGAAGAGAATCATAGCCGTATATTGCAACCTCAATTTTTTGGGGGGGGGGGGGACAGATTTTACGCTTCTTGAAGTTTATGAACGCAAAGTCCTACCGATTAACTGATGCTATTCCATTTTTTTATGACTTTCAAACAATGAATTAACGCACAAAGATAGTGCAATATGTTAAACCATGTGGATTTGGAGAGTTTATTTTGGTTGCAATTATATTCTTCTGGCATGATTTAACAGATACAAATTTCTAATAAAATTCAAAGCTCTATTTCATTTACGTGCAATTAATAGTTGTATTGTTTATTATTTTATTAAAACAGTGTTTTCATTTAACCTTATTATGTTGACTATTAAAGAAAAACGAGACTCCTTTTGAGTTATTCCGTGTTTTGTTTCTTTTGCAGGGAGCTTGCAAATCTTTTTGTAAGTTCACGGAGCATGCATGCATGCACCAACTCTGATACGCCTAAAATTGGGCACAAATTGATTTTTTTTTGGGGGATGTATGCACCAAACGGATTATATTATGAATTGCTAAAGGCAAGAAGATCAACAAACTATTGTTCTTTAATGTATGCCAAAGTTAAGATAACTATTGTTGACACTTTGCATATTTAACCATTTTTTCTTGACCTTTTAGGCAGGCTGCAGTACATTTGGTCTGCCTGATGGGAGTCTATGTGTTAGGCGTAAATGTTTTTGATGGGTTCTGGTTTCCTCAGTCCATCCATTGAAACAATATTTAACTAACATCCTGTCAGCATTGAGCAATTTTAGATAATGGAGGATTAAGTACATTCAAGTAATATAAATTGTTCACAATGTTTTTAAAAGCCACTCTGGTCACAAAGATCATAATAGTATAGTTTTTAATAGACCTCCTAAGAGGCACTTTTCTGGAGTTTTTATCAAAAAGGTCAAAGGATTTTGTTTGAGTAGTGTTCGTGTAATTAAAACTTTAAACTCAAATAGGGCCCATTTTGTACCTTGGGGGATCCCTCTTTCAAAGAAATACAAGTTGACACACTGTTGCCTGTCAAGAAGGAGTCGCAAATCCAGGAATGAATGAAACCTACGGACTCCTAGGATCATTTCATTGAAGGATCGTCATACATGATTGTTATCAGTGAAAGTAGTTTAGTTGGTGACTGGAATGTACAGGCTTTAATTTAAACAGGTAGAAATTTTTGCATTTTCCTTTACGCTTCGTTCAAAATTGTCCATTTCTTTATTTTTTTTTAATTTCTTTCTCCATTTAAAATTTCAAAAATTTCAGGTTCCTCTCTCCCCTTGATGAAAAGTTTCATATTCCCCTCTCTCAACCAAAATGTTCAGATTCCCCCTCTCTCACCAAAATGTTCATATTCCCCTCTCTCACAAAATGTTCATATTCCACCCTCTCTCACCAAAATGTTCATATTCCCCTCTCTCACCAAAATGTTCATATCCCCTCTCTCAACCAAATGTTTTTCAATTCCCCACTCCTCCCCTTTGGTGTAAAAAAAGAACCTCCCCAATTTATTGAAAAATTCTTTAATATTTTAGTATAATCTTAGTTTTATTTTTTTTTTTTAAAGACACACATAACTCCGTTACGCAAAATAGACGTTACAAAACAGAATTTTCCATGCCGTTACCATGGAACGTAACTTTTCAGCTCATCATAATTTGTTACGTTGAAAACAAGACTGTAGTATATTTAGTACAAGATAATCAGCATATTTGCCAGCGTCATAAAATCGTAATTGTAGAAAAAAGCTCGTGAATACATGATCGACGGCTTGTTACAAAATACGCCACTGTAGATCCCAGTGTTGCAGAAAAATAACATTTCTAGTTAGTTGTTTTTATATATGTGAGGGTTGACACATGAAAAAACAATAGAAACTGCAAAAAACTAAATTTTAACAACACTTTAGGGCGCCTTGTGTTATGCCTCCAGTGTGCTCTGCATATTAGAAAACAGTGATTAAAAATGTTAACTGCCACAGTGCTTCTCTTGGAGATTTATTTCTTTTTATCTCTCCTCTTATCTCTCTTTTCTGTCTCGTTTCTTCTGTTCCTGACGCTTCGCCTCGTGTTCTTTCCCCTCACGTTCTCTTCGCTTCTTTCTTTTCTCGCTCCGCTCTTTTATCTGTCCTTTTTCTTTGTATCCCTGTCTGTCGGTCTGTTTTGACTCTGCTGCGCCGCTCTCATCTTTCCCTCAAACACCCGTGTCACGCGATATATTATCTAAGAGATCCACGATCAATACTGCACATCCGATTAAATATCGAGTATTTGCAATCAAACGTTCAAATGCCTTAAATACATCATAACTGATTAAACTGCTAGCCCCTATTAAGGTTTAACAGTTTGTTAGATTGCGACCCTATAGTCACGGGCATTTTAAATATCTCATTTGTTTTAATTCTCTGTGTCATGCTCGATGTCCAATGATTGAAACGGAAATGTGATTTTTTTTACATACATATACCTGAGCGTTAACACGCTTCAGGTGACATCTCCGTTTTGGTGACACCTATTGACCATGTGAGAACCCTTGTTACCCTTTATGTAACACACAGAAAAAGTACTATTACATACAACTTTATAGATTTTACTTAATTTACGCAATAATTCACTTAATTCAGGTAGGGGGCGCCTCCCGGTAATTCTGCAAAATCTTGTAAAATCAGCCCATTTTGGACAAGTTTCAGCCTTCAGCCCCCCCCCCCCCGGTAATTTTGACGTTTTTTTCAAATCCTGCATCCGCCCCAGCTAACTTATTTTACACCTGGGTTATAGTTTGCAGGAATCTGTTTTGTAACCATAACTTATTTTACATCTGGGTTATATTTTGCAGGAATCTGTTTGGTAACCATAACTTATTTTACACCTGGGTTATATTTTGCAGGAATCTGTTTGGTAACCATAACTTATTTTACATCTGGGTTATATTTTGCAGGAATCTGTTTTGTAACCATAACTTATTTTACACCTGGGTTATATTTGGAGGAAGCATTTGGAACCATAACTATTTTTACATCGGGTTTATATTTTGCAGGAATCTGTTTTGGTAACCAATAACATTTTAAACACTGGGTATACTTTGCAGGAATCTGTTTGTACATAACTTATTTTACACATGGTTATATTTTGCAGGAATCTGGTTTACATATGACAGTTAAATTTTGTACCCAAGCACCAATCAAGACGATAACTAAATGTCACTGTACTGTATATAACGGAAAATTGCTACATGCGTTGTGATTCTTAATTGCAAATTCTGCCTGCAGTGTCAAGATGTTCACCTTTCAATCTTCCACAAGTCATCGCATTCACACTCAAGCAAAGAGAATTACAATGCTATGCCAAAACGAATCACGGCGTCGATGATTACATATCGACTGATTTGAAAATTCATTTAAATGAAAATTAGGAAGGAAATATATTCTGTCTGCCTCAATGAAAACAGTAACTGTTCATTACTCAAACAAAGTTTATTGACAATTTTTATGTTTGAATTTTGGCCCAGATAACATGTAATGCAGAAAAATTACCATAATATATCTAAACTAATTTCATGTTTTACAGGCTTAATTCAGTGATTTAAACAAATATTTAAAAACACAAACAAATTTTGAATTTAATTGACACATATGTTCTTCAAAACAAGATCCTTAAGGATAATATTTACCACAATAAAAACAGCATTGTCAGTCAAGCCCGCAACTTCACCCGATCGTCGCCTCCATTTTACTTTGTCCTTCCCTTTCTTTTCTCTTTCCTTTTTTCAGGGGCAAAGAGGGGGGCACATGATAGTTTTCAGGGGGCCAAACTATTTAAATTTTGTTAGTATAGTGGATGGCCTATGTAAATCACTAATTTTTCAGGGGCAAGTGGTGGGGGCAAGATTCCACACGGGGGGGGGGCAAGCGGCCCCTGTCCCCCCTCTGGTTATCGACGCCACTGCCTCTCCCTCTCGCTTTCTGCCTTCTTGTTCTCAATGATAATCGACTGATAAACGTACACTTGCAAAAACAGTGCTTAGAAATGAATGAAATACTTTTCTAAACACGACTTTGCACCATGTTTCTACCATTTCGCAATGGTCTGTTTATATCCCCCCTAAAAACACACCCCCCTTCTTATCTACACATGTTTCAAATCTAATCATGTATAGGGATTTGACATCGGTTGTTTTATACATTTGATGCAAGTTTTAGAATTAACTGTCCGAAATCTCTAAACACTAATTTGCACCACGTTTCTCAACACTGTTTTTTTGCAGGTATGTTTATCGGGTAACCCGGGTGTAAAAGAAAAACAACTAACTTTTTCAAAAACATTTTTTTTACCTGGAAAATATTGTTTTTTTCGCTCGAAACATGTTTTTCGCGATAAACCTATTTTATCACGTAGAACCCACGTTATTTCACTCGGAAAAACAGTGTATCGGGTTTAATCAGAGTCCGCTAAATCGGTAAATAATTCGACAAAGAGTTTTTAGCTGATGCACTTCTGCGTTTTTTTTTCGCTCCAAAACCATAGTTTTTCGCTGGATTTACAACATCCAAAAATTCTGTTTATCGCTGATAAACTGTGTTTTTTTTATACCTTTCTATCAAAACATGTTTTTGAGTACTACTATAATTCGAAGCAAAAACATGGTTTGTCAGAGACACATCGATTTTTCGAAAACTAGATTTTCCTCAGATAAAACTCAATGAAAAGACACTAAACATGATTTAAAAAAGCTATTTTAAAAAGTGTTAATCGATACCATAGTTTCTCAAATTCGCGCGGTTTTTTTTTTTTGGGGGGGGGGTTGGAACGAAAACCTACTTTTATCGATAACTATTGTTTTTAGCACCGACAAACCGAGTTTATCAATTTGAAAAACTCAGTTTGTCCTTTCATAAAAATAATGTGTTTTTTATTACGCATTTTTATCAGACTACAGACTAGCAAATCACACAATGGTGTTTGGTCAATCTATATATTGATATTGAACAATAAATATTTTGTGCGCAGCAATAGTCTCATAAAAATACTGAGTCTGGGATTCAATTGGTGCGTTTGTTGAAGCACTCCGCTGTAAGCGTCAAGACATTTGACTTTACAGGAAGAGTTTAGAAGTGAAGGATAAATCAGTATAATTCCTGCAATTCTTAGAAAGGTTTTTTTCCCACTGAAAAGATTGGCAAAAGAACGATTTCAAAAGAATTAAGAGATAGGGGCCTATGAACCCTTTTTCATGACTAGTTGTAGTAAGTGTCCGTATACGGAGTACTCTGACTAAATATCCGATTTTGTCGTATCACTTGTAGGACTAGTTCCGATCTATGATGCCGATTGCCAATTCATAATTTTGTCAAATTGCTGATTTAGCACATGTGATAGTGCCTAAACACCGTGTATTTCATAGGCCCATCAGAGAATTCCATTCACAATCGTCGGCTGGACCCAAATTGGCCCCTTAAACAGCATAATCGTGATTGGGCCTAGAAACTCTCTCTTTAACTTTCATTTACCGATTTTTCCTTCTTTTGCTTTTTCTTCTCTTTGTATTTTATTTTTTTTATTTGTTTTTTCGTTTCTTCCATTATATTGTTCATTTACTTTCTGTTCTTTTTCCTGGTTTTTTTTTTTTTTTTTTTTTTTTTTGTTGAGGCGGGATGACTTGATTATTCCACTACATTTTCCTTTCTTTACTATTTCCCACCTCTTGGTTTTGCAAAATATATCTAATTTAGTTCCACTCCTCATATTATTTCTTCTCACTTTAATAATGTAGCTATTTTCCACCGCATGTTTAATTTCATTGCACTGTCCCAATCATGGTTCAAAACACGTTATTTTGTCTTATTTTTGTTGTTGTATTTCTCTGTTGAGTCTTATATTGTTGACTTAGGCCTACTTGTTATAAGACATGGCTCTTAAGATTTTTTTTAAATATTTCATAACACCCTCGAGCAGAAACAGTGCTACGCCAAAGTTAATGGGGAAGAATGATGCAGAAAAGTATTAAAGGGATAAATAGCTATTAACTTATCTCAACATCAAAAATCGCTAAATTGGTAGCTAGCTTTTTTTCTTCAACGCTTCTTGCACGACAGAGATTTAGGACACCCGGTAAGACCCGGGGTGTATTATGAACTTAAGATACGAAAGTTTGCCAGTGCAATCCTTACACTTTATATAGAAAATAGGAATACGGGCGGTATACCGCAAATTTGGTCCTAGTGAGAACGAAATATAATAACGGTAATGCTGGAATACAGGTTTATTAGAAAAAGGGAAAATAAAACACTTTGAGAATATGGGTTTGCGGGTTCATATTTACGAGTAAGAAAATACTAACTACGGAACGACCAGACCTTGATACTTTGTTTTGATCCACACAATGGCTTAGGGGCTCCGCTATCCGCTTTTCCGAGAACTCTTCGTAAGTTTGAGGTGATATAGGGCCACGGAAAAAAGAGGGATTGACGGGAGACTACGGGTTAGCACAACGGGAGTATTTTTGAGAAGGAAAAATTAACGGAAGCGACGTCTATACGGGATGACATATTGATGTTTATTATACTACAAAATGAAACTACCTAGCTACATGACCATGACCGAAAAGTAAGAGAACTTAGTTATGAAAAAAAGTTTACATATTGCTAATGTGACTGCGATGAGTATTCATAACTACAAAGGATGAAGGGAACTATATAACGGGGAGTTTGGGGAGTTATGAGGACAGGAATATAATACATATCGGAAAGCTTGCCAGCACGGGTACTAAGAAATTTGGTACACAATCTAAGGGGAAGAGAAAAAATGGGTAAATACCACTCTTTGGTGTGGTACTTACGGACTCACGGGTTATAGACCCGGGTAGTTTTGAGAAGAAATAGTCATATTAAAATCTACGGAAAATTATACAGGATGTGAAATATTGACGTTTTAATTATTTAGAAATCTTTAAACTAGGCCTATAGGCCCTATGAGTTCCAGGATATGATGGAACTTCAAGAACTTGAGCTATGAAAAGATAGGCCTACGTGATATGTTGTGACTACCCATATATACATGGCAGATATTTGGATTGGGCCAATATAGGCCCCATATACTCAATATCGGAACAGTATTGGCTACAGTTATGGCAAATATTATTTGCTCATCGGCCCAAAATTTGACCAATATTGGGCCCGGGGCAATGTTTGCACAAATTGGGCCAATTCTTGGGAATATAGGGAACCAATATTGGGAACTAATCATATTTTTTATTGGCAAATAAATATATTTTCAACTGCTATATTTAAATAAATTAATTAAATTTTGGCTAGTCAAAAAGTTTAATTTTTTATTGAATTGGTATATACAGTATCATATTTTTGAAAATTGTGTTCTGATCAAACAATCGGCCTTGAGAGATTTTGGCGTATTTCTGTATGTTTTTATTGTTTCTTCACCCTGCTATTTGGTAGGGCAAACATTAGCCTTATCCAATATTGGGCCAACGTTATCCCAAAATTGGCTCTATATTGGCTGTTTGTCGATTGCCAATTTATGCGCCATATTAGACCATTAAAGGATGCCGATATTAAGTCGATATCCACATTGCCACTGGAAACATAGTGGCCCAATAGACGTTTTAGCAAACGTGATGCCAATGGCCAAGATATCGATGGGACCCTTGTTTGGCCATATCTGCGTGCTAATCATGGGTAGGGGTGTCTAGCTAGAACATGCGCCCAATATGCCAAATTTGTCGTTAATCATAGCCTGATATGGTTTCGTTGGCTGGTGTAGCCACAGTGTGTCACCTCTTATTGATCGCTTCTGTGTCAGTACCGTCTGTTTCAGTGATCGCTCCTCGCTCCCGTTTACTAAGCTAGCGGGAGCCCGCGCAACGCGCGGGCCTCCCGCTAGTAATTCCATATTTTTAAGGCGTGATACTGTGCACCCATGACCAACAGTTTGGACCTCAAACGCAAACATCATTGACTTTGTTTATTCTGAACTGGTCTAAATCACAATAATGTTTGAGACAATGTGGCTGATGTCCATTTTCGGGAAACGATTTGACAATTTCCTTCTCAAAGTCTTCATCTTGTTCACTATTTGGTGTGTTTTTAACTACATTAAATAGTTCTATAGTATTGTACACACTTATCCCTATTTATAAGCTAAAAACCTTCTTTTCCACATTTTTTATTCTCTCGCAATATTCGTGCTTATCTCTTAAAACAACTTCAACTGCTGTGATTGTTTTTGTTTCGACAAATTGAAACAGGAACAAAAACAAAATAAAAAAATATCCATCATTTCGAGACGTCATCTGGGGATCAAAGTCTAACCAGTAACTTGGTGAGAGTCCTTTATTGGATTTAGTCAACATCCGATCCAAAAAATGATTGAAGGTTCTTTCCTATAGGTTCATCGGTTATTATTGCCACAACGGTTAAGGCATGGATTGAATATTTTCATTTAGCTAAGGCCAACCTAACCCACGTGCTTCTTGACAAAATTGTCTATAGTTGTTTCTTTCTTTGGTTAATTATCTGGAAATTTACTCTAGAGGTCAGAAACGTTAAAGGATAACATGCCAATTTAAGTTAGTATAATATGGCATCCACGACGGTCTGATGAACACTTGAAAAAGGTCAAACTTGTTCTTATTTAGAAGTTATATACCCGGGCTTCTCCAAGAAGTTTTACCGAGGAAGAGTCATGGCACATGGGGGTCACATTTACATATCAAATTACGAGCCCGTAGAACAAGGTCAAATGGCAAAATTTACGCCGGAAATTTAATAGCACATCTTGCATTATGGGTTTTTCATATGACCCACCGTTTAAGGGGTCAAAGGTCAAAATTGAATTACGTTTGTGTTTGTGTTAGCCTTCCAAATGCTTCTTGTCATAAAAGCCGTGTCTATATTAGACTATAAGACGTAGACAAAATACCAACTGTATAAAACATTAACTGTCTGTTCCCGCACATAAAACTGGCACATTTTCTTGAAATGAATAAAGGTCCACCCCCATTTCCTTTTCCAAATACAGTGACGAATGGACATGTAAATAGACTTAAGCAACCGTGAGCTAAAGATATTCAACCATTCTGGCCCGGTATGCGGAGCCTTTGTTTATATTGCCAAGCAGTTGAAAAGATTCAAGGTGTTATCACTTCCGTGATTTCGGGGTGTCGTAACCATAATACCCGTTCTTCTTTCAAAAATAACTAACCACTAAAACATATATAACATAGGTCGTTTACACTAATTTTTCTTTCTGAAAAACCGCGATAAAAATTTATTATGATTTAACAGTGGTTTTCCCCTACACCCCCTCAGGCTTTACGGGCACTACGAAACGACAGCATACAAGGACATGTCCATATTCTAATATGATTTTTGAAACATTAATCAAATAAAATCGGATTCTCATTCTCTTGCTCAATTTGTACCCATATTCAGCTACAATATTTTAAACACTGCCTAAATAAAGTTCTTAAACCATTTCTTTTCAAAGGAACTTTTTTTCAATGTGGTTTAATACAGCGACGCATTACTAGAAAGAACCCATTGATATTTAATGTATAAATGTTAAGCAATTCCTTGAAATCAAAACAAACAATACGAACAATATCACGTCTCATGAAGAAGGTTCTTCATCGGAGCTAGAGTAGATAAGTTTTTTATTCCGTCGTTCATTAAAAGTTTTTTGGGGCGGTGTCGACGATTCCTTTTCGTCTGAAGGTTTGTATACTTTTAACCAATCAGTATAATAGAAATTCGATGTCACGATACCGGATAAGATTAAAGGCCATAATAAAATGTCCCTTTTCTCACGAAGATAAATTGACAAGGCAAATGCACTGATAAATTCCAACACCCAAACCAAACCCTTTGGAACAAACTCCTGAACTTCAACATAAGAAAATGGATACGATAAGTATTATTACCTCACCAAAGCCTTTTTACGTCACTAATGAATACTAGAATATCTAACACGTTTACCTAGTCACTCTTGTTCCCAAATAATATTTGACAGCTTGGTCCATTATTTACGTAGTTTAGAGTTTTTTGTCACTCATAACAAACTACAATATTTACGTTACCTAATCCTCCTCTTCACCCAGCCTCGATTTTCATGACACTTATCCAGGGGTGGTGAAACGCTTCAAAACCAGTCGTTGTCCGTGCTGGGCGCTGACATTTTGATATTGCACGGAATACTTATCAGTTTTGGGTGCTTTGTATACACACCTAATGTCAATTCGATACACACAATCCGCCAAAATATCGAGTTGTTTTGTGATGTTTGGTGCTATTGGTGGCGGTAAATTTTTTGTCCTAACCCATGGACACACAACAATGCAATTACACATCAGTCCGTCATGATTTAATAAACCGCCCTCAATGAATACATCTTTCACCTAAGAGCGCTTGCATTATGATAAAAAAATATCGAGCACAAGGAGTCCAGGTACACTAGTTTTAAATTACAACCTGGCCACCGTCTTAACACCTAACATTAATTTGTATCACTACCCCCCTATTAGTGTATATGCAAACGCACCCCAGTATGTGGAAGGAGCTGAGGCAGCCATTGCTTTTCTTTGTTGTACTCAGGTTTTCCTTTGTGGGTCGGCAAAACATGCGAGACTTTTAAATTTCTAAAGATTACTTAAGCGTGTTATGCCTCTCTATCTACTAGCCCCTCTTTGTTTATGCGTTCGTTGATTCATGCCAAACAAAGGAATCGATAGCGTGTCTCACACTTTTACGACATCTATTCATTGATTCTGGTATGAAGCCTTCAGATTCGCTACAAAGTTCATGGTAACATTGGTAAAAGCATCATATTCTTTTGACAACCAGTTGAGCATTCAGCTGTTAGTTTTTTATCTACACATCCCCTCCAAATGAATTCTTGACCATCGACAATATGCGTTTACTGACAGGAATAAAATCAGACTATAGATAAATAATTGACACCTCAATTAAAAGTTTTAGGTCGTCCATTCACCGTGAGATGAAAGAGGGACTTATTTTAATGGCCACAGTAAAAAAGGTTTATGATACTCATACAATATATACCATGCAAATGTTAAATCAATGTTTACCTAAATTGAGTGCAGAACCTGTCGTTTATTTTATGCAGACGAATCTTGGAATTAGCGCACAGATGCCGACTTCACAGTTGTGAAGAGAGCCTCTCCCAAGCTTTGATGAACTCACTCCTTATATGAAGTTCAAACCACCTACGTCAAATCCATCCAAGACACAGTGTGTGCTTTCCATCTTAGCAACCGTGAGCCAAACTTCATCTTAAAGTTACCTGTTCTGGAACTCCCTGAGGCACTGTGATAACCTGTAACCTAGGAAGTTTACCTTGGAACGCACTCTCTCTTATAAGACCCACATTGAGAAGACGAAGAGTAAAGTATGTTTCATCGCATAACATCTGAACAAAACTCCACTGGCACCAGATGGGTGCGACGCGACTTACCTGAGATCGACGGCACTTACCCCGTGATACTCATGTGCAGAGTTTGCCGTCGTATGGGAAGATCAACCCATGCCAGAAGCTTGAGCCAGCGTAAATGGCCTCTTCCGGCTATCCAGATGGCTCCGTCCAACACCAACGGAAAAACTTGTACATCCTAGCAGGAATTGCGCACAGACATCCGTCGTGAGCGTAGCGGAGCATGCAAGAGCGTAGCGCCAAGGATCCAATTGTGAAGCAAACCCTAGTCTGGACAGATACCGCTGCCTACCGCGTAAAATCTAGGAGAATGTCTTAAGCAAAGTCCAACCTCTTGAAAAAGTCTATCAGGAGGGTAAGAGAGTCGCCTTGTGGAAAAGAAGACTTGCCATCAACAAAGTAACAACTATCGGTTTTGAACCTGGTGAGCATCTTCATCGGAGCTGACTCTCATGGGCTGAATGGCGAGGCCTCAATAGATTGGAACACCAGAAAGGGCCGATCTAAGGTTTCCTGCAAAAGTAGGGCTATCTGGAAGCAGATTCAGGACACTACCGGTGGTTGTTGGACCAGCACACAGGGACAAGGAACACCTCTTGGTCTGTGCCCCGCTGCTGGAGCAACAATGCATATAAAATTGGAGCGATTAAGCCCAAATTAATTGGTGGAGCTATGTAGTTGCAAAAAATATTGGGCGAGACGCAGCGAGCCCATATTTTTAAAACTCATAGCGAGACCAATTAATATTGGCGTGTTAAATCATCCAACATTTTTATGTCCATTATCATGTTTTGAGCTATCAGATATTATCCCACAACTTGGACTCCTCAAAACATTGATAATGCACACAACAGGACCTTGCGGAATCAGTGAAGCAGGCCAGACGTTGTACCCAATCTGCGATGCGGATCATATTTGAGAAACCACAGTGTTTGGACACGGGAAAGAAGAAAAGAATCTAAAATACATGATTTCACATCTAATAGATGTGTTCAATCAAGTATAGGATAGGAAAACACCAGCATTTATTTCATTAAACGTGTTATTTGAACCTAATTACCTTTACAATGGGCAAAATACCCAATCGTGATCAAAGCATTGGAGATATCATGTATTATTATATCGATGCACACATAACGCAAAACTAAGTTTATTTGGTCATCAAAACAAGGGCCAACCTGCATTAATAGCTTAACGACCAAAAGCGGATTTGACATCTGGCCAACAATGGCGTACGTCCTTCAATCATGACAAAACATTGTATAACTGATATAATCAGTTCCAGTAAGACGATTATGTGCAGGAATTTTATACTATATGGTCAAAATGATGTTTTGTAATGACAACAAAGGCCTAGCTCTGCATGGTGGGGATGAACCCATAGCAATATCATACCCGTCCGATTATGCACGGCGATGTCAACTAAGTTGGAATCTACTATTTGCAGGATTGACAGTACCCATTTGTGGAAAGATTTAAGTGGCAGTTTCAAGTACTTACACGAGCAGAAACAACTTTGTTAATAGTGAAGGCTACTAATTCTGATATAGGGGACCCGTTCAACAAAAATTCAAACGCTTTCTAATGGTAATGTTCTATTCTAAGTTCGGATGGCAAAAATATTAATGACTTGACCCGAAGACAAATTCAATTAGCAGCTAATTACAAAATACATGTAAATAACATAATTCATATTTCTAGAAGGGAATTGCGGGATGGTTGTTATTTTTTATAATAATATTTAATAATTTGTATCATGCCATTTAATGCGCGACATAACCACGTAAACATGCCCAAGGCGCTGTGCGGCTGCCATGAAAGGGCTCAGCACATCAGAGAAAACCTGATACCAGAACCCAGATTTATGCCAAGAAGCGAGATTTTAGAGGCAGGAGGAAACCGGAGTACCCGGAGGAAAGAAAACCTGCGGGAACAGAGTTGTATCGAGAAACCCAAATTTTTTTTTTGTTTTTTTTTTTTTTTTTTTTTTTTTTTTTTTTTCACACCCAATTAAGCAGCCGAGAACGAGCCCCTGCGGGAATCGAACCCGGACCTCATTGGTGAAAGGCGAAGGGAAGATACGATGCGCCAACTCGTCTTTTCTTCACAACTTTCTCACAAACTAGGTCTGTTCTTCCAACTTTTTGTTGACTTAACATGCCGGTGCAGAAGTAACATAAATGTGATTTGAACACATGCAGGTATTTATGTGTAGCCAAGTAAGCATATTATATGGTAGGTGTGTTTATATATGGTTGTGTATTGTGTGATATATTATATGAAGGTTTTAATGGGGAATGTTCTGTGTATTTATACGTTTGTGTGTATGTTGATATGCCGTATGATTTTTCTTTAAAAACTTCTTTTGCCACTTCGGTTATTTGGTACTCCCTTAATCGAGTTCTTTAAATTTTAGTCTCACTCTTTTGTCTCGTTTGTATTTCCAGCATCAACTTTTTTTATTCTTATATTTTCCTTAACGCTTCATAATGTTCCATCATTGTATGTTGTACGTTTAAGTAAGTTACCTTAAGTAAGGGCCTCCACCCCCTATAAGCTCCCAGGGGTTGTCCAGTGGAGGCGGTCATAGCATTCGATATGTCTTCTCCAATGTTCAATTAATTTATTTTCCCATCGTATCTGTTCTACTTGTTACATAATTCACCATTTATGTCTTTGTAATCTTGTATGTGCTGAATAAATTAATTTGATTTGATTTGATTCAAGTGTAGTAGTAAGGCTACATCTTCGCCACATATGGCCTTTTCTCCCGAAGGGCCGTTTAAAACCAAAACGTTTTAAAGGATTAGAAAAATATTGAACATCGCAAGAGGCGGATCCAAAAACAATCAAAACAAAAGGAAGCTATTGCTAATGGGACTAGGGAAGCGTCAGGATTGGAAATAAGCACCAGGACACTGCAAAAATACGCTTAGAATTTTTAAAAAAAAAACACTTTTCTAAACACTCTTTTGCACCACGTTTCTACTCTCCAAATTATTAGATTCACTCTTAGAATAAAGGTTCAACATAGAATCTTTTTTTCCTCTATTCTTCACTTAAGCATGCTAAGGTTCTATAAAGAACCTGAAAACGTTTATGAAGAACTTTCAAAATTTTTTAAAGAGGCCTAGGAATGTCTTTTTGTATGTGTTAAACATATATGTTTGGAAAGTTAAGCAATGTGGAAAGGCAGTAATAACCCTTTGGTTCTTAAATATTTTCGTTGCCAAAATAAAAATCAGTTCGTTTCTATTCTACCCAGAAACCTGAAGGGTGCTTTCTTATAAAATATATTTAGGGTTCCCAGAGTTTAAGGTTCTAACAAGGAACCATTTTCTTGGACAGAACCTTTATGTGGTTCTATACAGAAACCCTAACGAATCGTCGTGGAGTTCGTTATAGATGATCGATTTGCCCTATTGTTCACCATTGTTCCCGGACTGTGAGCCGGTAAGTACACGAGCGCAGACGGAATACTACCGTACGTTTTTTGAAAAGGCGTAAAGGGATCAATCTGAGATGATTAAATTAGCGTAGCTTGTGAAAGTTACAAAAAAAATCGTCCGTGGCATTCCGTGCTGGGTCAGTCGGTTGGATAATTGTTACGGTTATTTCGAGTTTTAACGATCACATATTCGAATTGTTACCATGGTGTTCTGATCGGTGTTTGAAAGTAATCATTGTCCGGCCAGGTATCATAGTCCGGGGCTCCATAGACGACACCGAATAAGCGTGAAACCAATGTTGAGTGAAGAGTCAACTGAATTCGATTGCCCTATTCACCATTGTTCCCGGACTAGTAAGGCCGGAGGACTATATCTCCTGCCACACCGGGATATAGTCACGTCTAAGATCCATGATAACTAAGATGAACCTTGTTTTATTAGATATATAATGTTTTTCAAACGGTTTTCTCGACCCAGATTTTTGTCCTGATTCTGAAACGAGGATGTCAGAGCAACCTTGAGCATTTTTATAGGAAACGCAAAAAATCAAAATGGCCACAAAAAACACAAAAGATATTCATCTCTTGTTCACTCAAAAGTTTTAATTTTTAAAAGTTATATATAATCGTTAAAACATTCATTAGACCAATTAACATATTGATTCTGTAACCACGTAATAAACGAATTCAATATGGCCGTCAATACAATAAAGGTCTGTAGTGAACTAATTGAATGCAGGTTGGTAATTTGGTGTTTTTTTTTTTTTTTTTTTTTTTTTAAATTAAATTTAAAACCATAAAGAAATATTGTTTAAAAAATGTGATTATAAATCTTCATGAAGGATCCAAGATGGCTCCGATACTTAATATGGATATAATGATACTGTGTCTAACCTAGTTCTGCAACCTTTGTGTATTCCGAAGGCAATCAGATAATTTTCACATCATTAGGATAATCCGAGGAATCGAGCATGTAGATGTCATCAAGGATGGGTGTCCAATATGGATGGAATGACACTTACTAAGCTGCGAAACATCGATCACCAATCGTCTAGAGATATATGTTTCTTTGTTTTTTGTTTAGGTTTAGGTTTGGCGTCCCATTGCAATCCATATTGGGATATTGATGAATAAACGGACCCAAGACCACTTAAGATCGCTACTGGATTTTGGATTTTTTATTCATTCAATATTATTAAGTGATCTAAAAAGACCGGACATATATGCCAGGATACGGAATGGGCAGACCCATTCCATACAGGAAAAAATCTAACACAAGAAAAAGTATACACAATACAATAAAATACAAAGAGAGGTTTAAAACATGATACCAGCGGAAAGTATTAAAAAAAAAAAAAAACTAGAAATGACTAGAAGGAACACCCAGCCTTTTGGAGGAGTGTTGAACAGGACTGGCATAGATCTTAAGATAAGGACACTCCTCCCAAGTTGGTACGTGTCTGCATTCCAAACACGGACTGCACATGAGAAGCGGTTTAGAAATATCGGTAGACAGTTTTTTGTGTGGACCAATGAACTAAAAATTGAACGCACCCTGTCCTGTTTTCTTTAGTGAATTAGCCCCACGGGACCACTTCAATTACAGCTCAAAACAAAACTATACCACCAGAATGAGTCTGAAATAAGGAGCTTGTACTTTTCAGTCTTGCGGTTATGGGCAGAGGATTCATCTCGAATGGAATGGTAAGTTCAACTGCACGAATGCGTTTCTGAGCATTGTCAACAATACAAGGGCAGGACGTTGACTGGTTGGAAGGATATGTGGTGGGATGGTACTACCATGATCGTAGAACCCGGAACATCAGCATATATTTTTCCGCTGACATTCAGCAGGAAGATTGCCATTAAGATGTTTAAGAATGGTAAATAATGTGGAATTGGGCCTCCATGTATATCTCCCTTGGTGAGGAATGTGGAGCAATTATTAAGATTATGGTGTAGAGTTTCTTTAGTGCCACAAAAATCAAATCTAATCTAACTAAAAGCCACAAAATATATATTTTTAGAATAATAGCGTGGAATGCATTATTGGCACCTTTATGATTGAACATTTGCAGCCATATTGAACCCTATCTAGGATGAACTGGCAGAATAGTACACTTTGATTATGCTATGCTATTTATTAAATGCTCTGAATGCGTTATGTGAGTACACAAACATGGCAGCTCTTGGATTAGTAGAGTAATGAACTTTTTGGAGCCATTCTTGAATGGTTTATGATTTGATTTGATTTATCAAATTGTTTTTAAGCTATCCTAATGGTTTCTATTAATATATTATTGCTATAAGCATTGGTATATATACCAAGTTACATTCTACGGTTCAAATAGTAGATGTAAAAAACAGATGCTTTGTTTGTATTGGAGGCCATATTAAAATCTCTTAATAGGAGGTTAATGAGTCAGACTTTAATTGGTCAAAAGTGGGGTTTTGAGCTGGAAAGGCTAAAAATTAAACTTTGAGGTATATAACATATGAGTTTTGTGTTTGGTGAACCATTTTGAATTTTGCGTTTCTTGAAAATGCTCAAGGTTTTTCGTCTGGCACTCGGAGATCAGATTAAGCAGGCAAACTGGTCTATAAACAGTTGAAAAACATTATATATATTTTATAACAAGGTCACATGGTCTGTAGCCTTGAAAATATACGTTTGAGAAGTTGCGTAATCCATGTGAGTATTACTTTGTATACCAGATCTTTCAAGTTTAAAATAAAA
Organism: Ophioderma brevispina; assembly: GCA_023653785.1. Lineage (NCBI taxonomy): Eukaryota > Metazoa > Echinodermata > Ophiuroidea > Amphilepidida > Ophiodermatidae > Ophioderma > Ophioderma brevispina. Next base: position 3,854 of record JAMKCH010015343.1, on the reverse strand, counting down.
GACCTTATGTGGTGGAAACGCTGTCGAAAGTTTGGCACAAAATCCATTATGACCATACAATTTGAGATTTGTTATCGAGACATTTGGCTAAATCATGAACGTTATACAATTAGTTAACTTTCACATGACTGCTAACTTCTGAACCCGTGCTGTTTTTCGGTGAGAATAGAATATTTGTCAAAATGAGCCATATGTTGGAATGAAATGTTCAGAACCATGCAAGTAAGAGTAAGATAAACGGGCGATAGTTGTGGCGCACGTCCGCTTGTCTTTTTTATTACAGAGGGGTAATATTCGCACGTAACAAAGTGAAGGAATCGCACCAAAATCCAAGTATTTCTGATAGGACGGAAAGCTCGACTGACTGCTATTTTAGGATATTAGGAGGGAATGTTATCAGGCCCTGAGACCTTGTTGGGATCCAAATCATGCAACAATTTAACGACACCTTTCAACGGATATTTTATATGCTGGCATTTTGGGTGTCATTTTTGGAACATTAGAACGTTTTTATTGTTTTCTTTTAAAATTGTTTTGAAGCGCCGTTTTGGCAAATCCCGGGGGCTCCGATGTGTATTTTTGTGGTTTAACACTGAACAAGGCGTTTAAATAAAATCACTCCGGAGCCAATGGATTACATTATGCTGTCGTATATCATAGTGTCCCATGTTTGAAAATTTTGAAGAATGGGAATTTTGCCATGGTACTGAACAGTGCCTTTGCCTGGCCTAACATTCGGGACGCGGGAACAAATGTAACTGAATACGTAACTTGCATTTTTGTGCTGCACCATACTTGGGTAGAAGGGGATGGGTAGTTCGCAGGAAACCATGAAGCCTGATTTTTGATATGGTTGCCATTGAAAAACCAGGAAAGCCTTATGCCATAAATTCAATATTGAAGCCCAAATTCAAAATTCCGGGCGTCAGGGTTTCATGCCCTTTAGATGGCTGATATCTGTGCCAAATTTCATGTGATGGAACATTTGTTGTTACGTTCTTCCTGTTTCAATAAAATCGCCGATTTTCACTATTTGAAAAATGAGCGAAACGCATTCGAAAATACTTAAAATTGCAAAAATTAATTTGGCCCAAATCTTTGGAAATAGTATTCATTTTAATTTTAAAATATATTATTACATTTTTGAATCCTTTTGGTTCAAATAGGGGATGATCTAAATGGGTTAATTGTGTTTTAAATATTAGCTTAAATAGACTGGGTGAGTGATATTAAAGAAATACATAAGAAATGCCTGTCGAGCTGAAAATTTCGAGTTTTTTTTTTTAAAAGTTGTGAAATTATTAATGGTTTTAATAAATTAATTTGGAACAAGCTTGTAGTTAGTTGATGATAATAATTAAAAATTATATTTGCTTAAAATCAACCATGGCGCACTTTACATACAAATGTAACCAAAGGCATCGAACATTGTCGAACGTGCAAGACTTTCTTGCTATAAACAGTCTCTAGGGCATACATTTTTAACGATGTCCCGATTTACCTCAAACAAAAGCAAATAAAAGCTGGAAGTTTACACTTTCCTATCATGTCGCAATCTCAATTTAGCTAGTAGACTCATTTTTTTAATTTGAAAACTAGACGCCCCTTAAAGGCTTTTTTTTTTGCCTTCTTCCCGTTCAGTCTGTCAGCGCCCTTGCTTATTTTGTAAAAGCCACTATCAAATCCTCATTATTAATTGGTTTTTGTTTAACTATCCGCTTGTTAAGTTAAATCAATGCCGTTAAACATAAATGAAATGGTTTTTTTTTCATCGTTGTTGGCCCCATTATGTATAATTAATACATTGCTTGGTTATGCATTACTTTTGCACACTGATTATAATACAAGGTGACAATATAATACGCTTGTTTATCTTTCGTGTTTACCCCTTCCATTCTTTTCTAGCTATCCATAAAATGAAATTTATCATCTTGTCTTGATTACATGGTATCGGTATTATTTGTCTCTCCTTTCTTGTTCTTCTCTTCAGGCTCCAGTTTAAACTTTTTTTGTAGCTATTTCACAGATTTCGCCTTTTTCGCCTTGATATTATATTTTTTTTATTTTTAGAAGAGGTGGGCCCTATATGCCTGTTTCTAGCAGAACCTATGACGATGCAAAACTCAATTCAATGCACGCGAAGATCAAGTAATGATCCAACCCGAGAAAGTAACTAACTACACAAATACTATATAGAGGCTCGAGTACTGGCGGCATAGCGCGTGTGAAAAAAAAAAACCGAAAAATACACTCTCGACTCGGTCCTCTCGCTATCTAGGCGTGAGAATACCACGGACCCAAAGGACTGTGTTTACGTTTGACTGTGTTTACGTTTGTAAAGATTTGACATCTTTACTTTTTTCACTTATTATGCATTCTGAGGCAAGATTACCCGAGATTGTTACACAATCAATCATCGTGTAGAATTTCACTAACCCTCATATTAAGAGAAAATACTCTTGTTGAAAAATATTATATTAAAGAGTGAAATACTTTCGATTTTTCTGTTCGGGGGGCACATGCAGTACTGAATTCCACTCTTTGCTATGACACGTCACTCTTGAGAATTTTGCTCTATAAGAATAAATGCTCTTGAGGTAAATGCAAGTGAAATTACTGTTGCAATTTTATTGTGTAATATTTCATTTTCTTGCTCATTATCTTACCCTTTAATCCTTTACAGGCTTGATGAAAAATGTGTTAGTCCATTTTATTGTACTTTAGTAAAAATCTGTAAAGAATGCCTTGTTTGCCATAGTCATTAGACAAAGCGCGGTTTCTGAAGTTCTAAATTAAAAAAGATAAGTTTTTTAATTTTGCTCGTGCCAAACCCGAGTTATACTAATTTGAATAAAACCATGACTGTTACCCATCTGGGTAACTTACATCAGTTTCTTTTTACAAACAACATTACACCAATCAATGACCTTGAACACGATAGCCTCCATGGTTTGCAACTTCATGTCAAAATGAAAATTTTAATCTTATAACTTCATACTACAAAATCTATCATAAGCGCAAAATTTTAAATGCTGACAATTTTTAAATGTTTGAATTTTTAATCTCGCAGTCTCACGCACTGTTTCCCCTCGTGGTAGACTTGTCCTTAGAAACAAGCGTCTTCATTGCATGTTATACAAGGTTCTTGAACAACATAATTTCAGAACCATTTTTGCAGAAACGTTTGAGTTTAAAAAATGGTTATATTACTGTCCTTGGTGATTAGAAAGATCCGCTTAATTATCGTTTGATTTATGGCTCTTGGGCATGAATATAAAGCCAACCTTTCATTTTTGGATCTGTCTTGTTCGCGGTTTACTTTTTTGATTTGGTGTGAATAGAATAGAAACTGATGCAAGCTACCAAGATGTGTAACTCGGGGAAAATAGTATAACTTGGGTTTGGCAAGTGCACATTAACATTTTTTTTTTCATATTCAGAAATTGCTCTTTGGAATGATATATTCCTTTAATTTTTACTAAACCACGACAAAAATGAAGTAAATTGTGAGTATTAATGGTAAATATATTTTTGTTTCTTCTTTAGATAACCTTTGACTTGTCAATCTACTGAACATAGCAAATGAATGTTTATTTTGTCATCAGTCGACAACTATTTTGCAAACTCACCATGTATACATAATTGCTTTTCTATTTTTGCTATGTATCATATATCATTATGTTTTAGTAAACCTTAATGATATAATCTTTGGATATTTTGCCTTTGCGTTTATGCATTATGTATAAACCGACCATTGCCTTGGCTAACATGACTCTCACCTTGTTTTATATGGTGCACTTATCTTCAGTTTTTCATTGCGCTCCCTTTCATTCATTTTTCCGGGCGGGGGTTGG
>JAMKCH010015342.1:0-44142 GCA_023653785.1 Ophioderma brevispina | reverse complement strand
GCACAAGTGTGTCATTGGCCAACAATTCGCTGGGTTTCTCATTTGGCAAGCAAAGCAGCGTCAAATAATGGAATTGTTAAAAAGCCTCAGATAAAAATAGGAATAGCTTTCATGATTTTTAAGGTGGTCACAAACAACAATTCATACTCCATTCTGTTCTTGTACAGCAGCCGGTCAAGTTTTACAACTCGGTCATTTGGGTTAACAGAAAAATGAAAAAAAAACAACATTTTTTAAGAGTAGGGCTATTAGTTTTTTTTTAAATTTGTTTTCCTAAATAGAAATAGTGTCACTGCCAACATAGAATAAATCCTTTCTTACCTCTGTATCACTCCATCTTAAGGCCTTATTGAAGTCTTCAGAGGAAAGACGCTTTCTTTTAGCATGCTTCATGAACTGTGCACTAGCCTGAAAGTATAGTAAATAAATGAATAATATTTTAAACTCGTATTTTGTAAATCGTTAATAAATCATGTTACAGCTCCTCTATTTTTTGACTGGCCAATTTGTGATATGCAACCAGAAGTAGGCAATCAGGAGAGATGTTTAGTAAAATACGCTCAAGGTCTGTTCATACTTTATTGTATTGCAGTGCAGGACTGCAATGCAGCCTACCAAAATCTTTACTGCAATTGCTTGCAGTATGGACAGGAGATACGCACACCTCATGTAAGCGCAACAAGCTCAGCGGAGGTTCAGCGCATTCTTCGACCAATTACGCATTGCAAAACATGGTGCGATGTTCCTCTTGTCTCATGCAGTCCACACTCATGTGTGTTCGATTCTGTCCAACAAATTATTAATCAGACTTTATAATGCATCTATCACAAGACTGCATCATATTGCATTCCAAAGCAGTATGATGCAGCACATTCGAATGCAATACAATACGGTGAAGAGCAGTGACCCAAAATTGCACCTCATCTAATAGCATGCATGATTCGTCATGCATTTATTATGCATCTGGCTTTCATCGTCTTTCACATAGACAAAGGCATGATAGCCATACCACAGTTAATAGTGGGGGGGAGACTACCGTGGTACAAAATGGCTATGGACTGCGGTGTGTCAAGTTTGACTGGGCTACCTTCACTTTTTAATCCTAACACGTGTGAAAGGCAATTACAAGCAATTAAGTTTCTTCAATTGTTTGCAATTGCCGGTCGGACTTCAAGAACTTTTTTCTGTGATTGCTACGTGTTGCCGGCCGGATGTTTTCTTAGGTCCTAGGACCCATTGCTGCGTACTGCCGGTCAGACATTCTCCCCGCAGGAAGCGCATTGATGCGGACTGGGAGAAAATGTCCCACTGGCAATGCAAGGCAATCGTTGCTTGTTAAAGCTTCAATTGCTTGAAATTGCCGGTCAGACTTCAGGTACTATTTCACTTTTTAACATTGCTTCGCATTGCCGGTCGGACTTTTCCCCGCAGGAGGTGCATTGCTGTGGACTGCCTGTTAGACGTTTTCCCCTCAGGAGGTGCATTGCTGCCAATCAATTGCTGGTTGGACGTTAAAGATTTTCCTCAAGTTTTTCCACTGCGGGGAAAACGTCCCACCAGCAATGCAAAGCATTAATTGGTTGTTATTGCTGGTCGGACCTCAGGAGACACTTTCGTAGTGCCGTCTATTGCCGGTCACACGTGTTGTAGCGGGCAATCCCATAACATGTTAGGGTTAATCATCAATTTCTTCAATTCCCAAGTGATTCTGCAATGACAACACACCTCGCAAGAAAGCTGAGAAGATTGTGGTCATGGTAAGCTAGGTTGTGAGTATTTACAGTGCATAAATCATGTTATGGGATCCAACACAAAATCATCACAGTTAAGATATAGTAGACAAATTCTATAACATGATCCACTATGTAAAAAAAAGAGATGTTCCCCTAAACTCGCTTTGTTAAAATCCCCGTAAGATAAATAGGCTGAGAAAATCCCGTAATTCATTCACTAAATGATTCTTTGGGTACACTCTAAAAAAGATAACTGGCAACACACTTTGTGGGAGAGTTTCATTTAGAATAGTCCCATTGGATGCCAAATTAGGTATTGCCATTCATTCCGGCAAGCGCTACTGCACAACTTCAAACAGGGCATGATGGAATCAATTGTAATACCTCATTTGCATCCAGGGACTTTTCATATGAACATCTACCTTTTGTTTTTTAAATTCATCTGTGACCAAATTCAAAATTCGAACTCTATCGGCCAAAAGAAAGTGCCCCAAAACAGTAATTTTACCAATCTAAAAATCCCCTGCCATCCATTCTCCATTTCCCCAAACTTTAAGTTATAAAAAAAATATATAACATGCATGAACCTGACCAGGAATTTGTTTGAGGTGGCTATGGACATATACCTTCAAAACAATGGGCTCCTATATACTGCACTACTGGTAAAAGGCCTACCCTGTCGAATTCGTGCACTGAGGTTTACCTCCCGACCCTCCAAGTCCTGCCTTTCATGAAGTGTGGAGTGAAAAGTGTGTGGAACAAAGCATTTTTCACAGCTATTTCTGATGAAAATATGACATACCTCAGTATTAAATAGTTATGGGGATTGGATTTTTTTTTTTTTGCTGTCTTGAGTTTTCAGCAGCTCTGATTTTTTTTTCTGGGAATGCTGATAACAGGGATATTAATGGGGATTGGATTGCCTGCCCTGCGCACACATCTCTCCATTAGCAACGTGGACGCCAGATGTCATTTGTATTAGATGCCTCAAGTCTTCTTAAATAAACAAGGCGAAACTCATATTACCGCGATGTGTAAATATGTCCTGCCAAAAAAGGTTTGGGTGGCGATCACTAACATGCGATGAATGCAACGTACAACGCCCCACCCCCTCCTCACTACCCCACACCCCGCAATACCCCAACCCCAATCACAAACACCCCACCCCCTCCCCAACACTCTGCAAAACCCCAAAACTCGCTGCAAACACTCACAATCCCTTCTTAACACCCCCAACACCCCACCCCCACCCACAATACCCCGTCGTAAACACGCTTCCCCTTCCCCAACACATCGGCACAGCGCCACTCCCCTCCCCAACATCCAACAACACAACACATATACCCCCCACAAACACCAGCAACACCCTTACCCCTCCCCAAAACCCCCACACGCCTCACCCTCCCCAACACCCCGCAACACCCCTCCCCAAATCACCCTGCAAAAACACCCATCCCCAATACTATGCAACACCCACCCCATCCCCCAAACACCATACAAAACACCCATCCCATCCCCTTACAACCACAAGCACTCTCCCCAACACCCTGACAACACAACACCCCTCCCCCAACCTCTTGCAATACCCAACTCCCTCCAAAACACCCTGCAACACCCCACCCCCTCCCCCAAACCTCCGCCAAACCCCCCACCCCCTCCTCATATGGCCATAGTTAAGTAGTCTTAGTAGCGAAGGAGGAGGAATTTGCTATCTCGACGTACCGTTTCAGAGTACAGGCAATTATGCATATTTAATAGATCAATTGCATATCGAAGCACCAAATATCACAACTTTCAAAGAACACTTTTAAGGTAAAATTTTAAAAAAAAAAAGGCTTTCATGCAGCGCAGGAAGTTGAGTATCCGATGTTACGTTTCAAAAATATAGCAATTACGCTAATTTGTGCATATGAAATTAGCTACAATTTTATACTAACAATTGACCCAAAATATGCCCAAAATCTAATCAAGGCGAAGAACTCTTCAGACCGCTCCCTCCACCAAGTTACACCATTATACAGACTACGGAACTCAAGAAAACTTGTACACGCGCCTTGCAGGAAAACAGTAAATTATGCAAATTAGAACTTAATTAGCATATTTACACCCAAAAATCTAATCAGGTCGAGAATCATCAACTGCTTTCCTGATACCAAAGTTACATCATTTGTCGCCGTACGGAAACTCGTATAAATCGTATACAACATTGGTTAACATTTATCACGACGGCCGAACAGCCGCTGCTCATTTCATAGTCCCCAGTCCGAACTTCGTTTGGCGGGGACAAAAAAATATGAGTCCAACTTACCTTGAAATGAACATAGATGTGATACCATATAATCTAAATGCATGTTCACATTTTTTGGAATGTTCAATATCATGAAAATCCAATGAAAAACTGGAAAATTGTGCACCGAGTTCAGATCGTCCTGTGTTTTGTTGACAACGAGGAGAACAAAGGGGAGAGGTCCAAGGAGTAGTTCCACCCCAACAATACGAAATAACATTGAATGGGGTCAATATGTTATTATTTACACAGGGTGCAGTATACCAATGGGTTACCGTGGTCACTGTTGAACACATAATACACTTATTGGCATTAATCCATGACATGACATAGATAAGCTTATGTTAAACTACATATATGAACCATGCTGAAGCATGATCCAGTTCGTGTCCTTGTGAGGTTGTGGATAGACAGATAGACAGCCTGCAGTGATGGGATAACTTGAAATCTACCTTCAATTTCGCTGTGGACGAAACTCCCAAGTGTTCTAAAAACAGAGTTGTAATTCTCAAATTAATCTTGCATAAAAACTGACAATGTCAATATCGGTCAAAAGAATTTAATTAATGCTTAAGGTGCATTTCATGATTTCAGCACCTTCCGTTTTATACATTGTTCACTAGAGATATCCAGAGAAAGCTTATTCATAAAATTAGAGTTGATCCCTATCTGGCAGTTTTGGGTTATGAGCAGTTGCTTGATCCCACGGTCCATAGGCTACTGTGCGTAATTCGTCGTTCGGACAGAAGAAAACAAATTGCAAATTTTTTACACACGACCAAATCTGCAGTAGATTAGATAACATGGATTACTATGGCTAACTGCTTAGATGATATAAAAAATCTCAACTGTTTTGACGTATGTCGGGGGGACCAGGTTTTGGATCACAAAATGTCCTTTAAAGGAAGAGACATGATTTAAGTCTATCAAGTTTTCATTGATGTAGAATGGCCTTCACCCAAAAGCCATCTGTAATAAAGTTTGCGACGATATTGTACAACCCATTTTTATACGACAGCTAAAATGTGATTTTGTAATCCCCATGGAGTTACGTGTAAACAATTAATATTGGGCGTGACCAAATTGGGGCATATTTTCGCTCCTTTAGCACTAAGATTCAAAGTTGTAAATGAGTAAAAAATAGTAGTTTTCTTCTAGAGCTGGGACGTTACCGTTTAATTTCTATCCGTGCACGTTCTGGATTACGTTCGTTTAACAGTTTTTTTTTTTAAAACGATCATACCAAGTTAACCGGACGGCCGAATTTGGCGGCTTCCCACGCAAATTGGCAATCTTGCCGCCATCATAAATCGTTAGTAATGGGTTACCGGCTTTGCATTCGATCGTAAGTATCCTCTGGACTTGAACCATAAAATGTGGTTGTACTGTACCTATGACATGGTTTTCAGAATTGACTTAGGGTTTTAGTGCCAAAGTGTGAAAAACAATTCATATCTGAGCAAAAATAACCATGTGTAATTTTAGTGTCTTTTAAGGGTAAATGTTCGTAGATTATGAATGTTTAATCGAAAAACCTGTACCATGCCCCATTTGCAACAAATATTGTTTGGGGGCCAATTGTGTCCGAAAATCGCACTTTGCGGGTGTGACATAAAGTTTCATCATACCAACCTTTGAATACTTTACAGAGTCTACAATATTAATCGATAGGACCCTTATAGTGGTCATATATCAGTTAAAGGTACCAAATTATGGATTCAAGTATTTGTTTATCAATTATTCATAATTTGCACACCAGAACCATTCAAATTGACATGTCCCGTGACAAATTTCGAAATTTAGCACTTTCGAACAACAATTTTGGCTTTGCCAACACATCTCTGGAGAAGGAATGGGTCTGACAGTGTGGTTTACCTGTCAGTTTATGCAGAATTTAATAAGCTCAAATTGATACCTACTTGGTTCATTTAATGTATAGGGAATAATTCCAAAAATACAAAAATGTTTCCCTTCCCCTTGATTTTTCCAGTACGTGAAAAAAAAAATCGTGTTCAATAAAATTGGGACTACGAGAAAACTAAAAAGCTATAGGCTTGATTAATTTAATCGATTAGCCCAAAACAAGTCCCCTACATATTGGTATTACTTTTGTTTTACCTTGTCTTAAATTTGAGAATTTTTTTTTTTTTATCAATTTCGGGATCCAAATTTTTACCTAAAAATCGGCACTTCAAGAACCCGTGAAAAATAAACGAAAAGGGTGAAATTGTTGAAAAGTTAATCGAGTTAATCGATTATGCCCAACATATTCCCACAAGAATATAGTAAATTAAAATTTTTTGTCAAAACTGCAAAATATTTCAGAATTTTTTTTTTTATCAAAGCACGATCATTATCAGCAAAATACCATAGGTTTTTTATGGGACTCGGCCAGTGCGCAATTCCCCAAAATGCGATATCTCGGAACGGATCCAACATTTTTGCCTTTTTGACTTCAGATTTGATTCTTCACATAATTTTTTTTAAACCTAGAAAACATGTTTGTTTCACCTTTAAGCACCTTACATTTTTCACTTTGGCAGTAAAACCTAGGTCGAATCTGACCCATGTCCTATGTTTTTATTTTTAGTCCAAACTAAAGCAGTTTGCCTATCCCACATATCCCAAACTACGAATCACTGCGAAGCTGCCAGTAACCCCCCAACCAGCTGCCATTTTACAAGAACTTACCTTTTTTTGTATTCCACCTCGTAATGAAGCAGAACACACCCATAATTGGGCTGTTGGTTGTATTCGTGAAATGCCGAGTCCAAACCCACTCACGCACAAGAACTTGGTCAGTATGGGATTTTTCTGTTTCCGTAAAAAGTCGGAAACCCATTTTCTAGAAGAAGCATTGGAACTGTTAGCTTTATCTTTTCACTGACGGCGGGGTGAATTTGTGAAATTTGGATCTGCATCAATTAAAATAATACTGAAAAAATTTAGTAGGGGTTTGCTGACGTGTAAATGTGTAGTGAATTTCTAAACGTTTAGTGACACTTCCGTTCGGGTAACGTTTTAGAAAAACGCCCAGCACTACGTTCTTTCTCTGATACAAAATTTGACCACTCCTGGTAAATCTGGGGTCCCTGGGATGAGGCTAATATCAATCCGGACCATGGGCCTTTAAAAAACATAGTCTGACAAGACGCCTCGAACCAGATCGCCAAAGGCGCGTGTCGAAGGTGAAACCTTTAATGTACATTGTTGTTTCTTAAAAATACACGTCGCGGTTCTCGAACCGCGAAATCCCCCTGGCGGGGGCGGTTTACAAATTTTTAAATCATCAGCTGCAAATACCCCTCCTAAACCAAAATCCCCTGAAATACCCCAACAACCCCCTAACTGGGCAACCCCCCTTAAACTTATGCACCCACCTTAAACCACAACCAAGCCCCCTTAGCCCAGAAACACCCCCCCCTTAAACCCGGACAACCCCCTTAAACCCTGACACCCACCTAAACCCCACAATCCCCCTTAAACCTAACCACCCCCCTTAAACCCGGACAATGCATGTGCAACATCCGCGCAATGCATACGCCGTGCACTCATGTGCGTGCATGTGTGCACATCTGCGCATGTATATGCGTATTATGTGCCACAAAACCCCTTAAACCCAAAACCCCTTAACCCAAATCCCCTTAAAAGACCCACCAACCCCCCCTTAAACCTTGGACACCCCCCCTTAAACTTGTGCAACCCAACTTAAACCACAACAAACCCTTAAGTGAATCCAGACACCCCCCCTTAAACCCGGCCAACCCCTTTAAAAACCCAGACAACCCCCCTTACACCCCAAAAAAAAAAAAAAACAATTCCTCCTTAAGATTTCACACCAGTAAATACAGGAGAACAGGCAAAGTCCCACCCCCACGCAAATGAGGTGTTTTTTTTTTTGGTACCGTCCGACTAAAGTTTACCCTAAAAACGAGAGAAAATAGTCGAGATCTGGTTTGCAATCATGGTTTGCTAATCAATCTAGGTTAAATCTGTAGGAATATCAAAAAAATGGCAGCATTGATAACTTTTAATTTTGATCTGACAGAACGTTATTTAACCTGTATTCTTACCGGGAACACCTGAACTGAAAAAGTGCTCCTTGACCTCCAGGTGCCAGTGCATGGCTATCTTCACGTCCAGTTATCTCGAAAATTTGGGGATAGTACCCTATAACACGGACTGATCAGGTAGAAATATGAATGTATCTTCAAGCAGAATATTAGTTTTAAGATCTGAGATGTTCCAATAGGAAAAATGACGTTTTCATCTCGCCCATTTTGTACAGGAAAAAAAGAATAGGACTTGCATTTACTGGTGTTGAAACCGTTTTGGAGTCTAACTTAGTGCTGTGAGCCATGTATTACTCAATGTCTCTCGATCTCCTCTGCTCTGAATAAGGCAATGGTGGGGTACTTTCAACAGTCATAACCAAAATCACGTTTTTAGAGCTGTTTTTTTTTTAATGAAAAATTAAAATTGGTGTAACTTTTCAGGGGTCAAGGTAAGTTTTCTGTGAGTCTAGCACACGATTGAATGCATAATATGTAGTACACTTGGAGTTGAAAACATGTGCCGGGTCACGGGGTTAATGCTGCCTGAGTCTATCTTATGGGCCCATCCTTTGGCAACTGGCTAGTCCTAGATCTTCTCACAAGTGGGGGAAAAGCGTTCCATATGGCCCCTCCCTACGATTCTGCAGCCTTTGACGGAATAAACCTACAGTGACAATGTTACCGAATTCGTAGGAGAGGGACATAATTATGGAACTCTTGCCACAATGTTTGTTGCAATCAGAATTAAAACTGAAGATTCTGCATTTGACATTGCCTAGGCTAGGTAAGCAAGTGCCATATTAGAAAAACAAATGACTTGAAGTATCCCGATACAGGTGGTGGTGCTAAATCCAGTCCAAATTGCCAAATGGCCCAGCCAGTGCCTGTCATGAGTTTAAAGTCTCACTTTGCATTTTTCATGAATATACTTTTTTACAGCTTATGAAAATGGGCTACCTTTCCCACCAAACTTCTATGCTACTCTCCGGCATAAAGATTCAGTGCAATGTAAGAAGATTCCTTTGGCAAGGTGTTGGGAGTGGATGGGAGGCAAGCGGGCAGATGGGCGATATGCAATTTTCATTTTTCAATACGAACTCGTCCATGGATGTCAATGCTCACAGAGCTTCATATATGGCCTCAAGAGTGCCTTGACCTTCTTTTGACCTCTCTCACTCACTGTTGCCACATGAGCTTTTGTGTAAACCCTGACCATTTATCACATTAGGATTGTAACGTCAACGTGGATCGTAAGATATGTCGGCAGAAGGTCAATTCCCTGGCCATAATTTGGTTCGATACACTTTAGCTCTGTGTGGTTTAGTATATTGCAAGGTGAGTCTTATTACTTAGCGGTTATCACTCACTCACTCAACTTTTTAAGCGCGCCCATGCGCTTATTTGACAAAATCAGTGTTATCTCTAAGTGCAACTTATACCGTGCTATCTACATAAGTGCGAGCTATTTGCTCCATTTTCATGGTCCCATAAAAAGGTGCTTAAGAAGAATCAATTCTTCAAGTAACCATACCAAAGTTGTTTGGGACCAAAACTAAACAAAAACAGGAAAAAAGAAACACTTCATCCATGTGATTTCACAATAACCGCCAGTAATAACAGGAGCACAGGTAAAGTCCACCCCACTGCAAATGAGGTGTTTTTTTGTTTTTTGGTGACCGCGACGTAGTGTCCCTAAAAACTGAGAGCAAAGGCGAGATCTCTGGTTGCAATCCATGGTTGCTAATCAATATTAGGTATAAAATCTGTAGGAATAATCAAAAAATGTAGCATTGATACTTTTTAATTTTGATCTCTTACAGACGTATATTAACCGATTCTATTACAGAGAACACCTGACTGAAAAAGTTCTCTGACCTCCAGTGTGCACAGGCAGCTAGTTTTCACGGTCCAGTAGCTCGAAAATTTGGGGATAAGTCCCCTAATTTCAGGACTGATCAGGTAGGAAATATGATTATCTTCAAGCAGAAAATTAGCTTAAGATCTGAGATGTTTTCCAATGAGAGAAAATGACGTTTCATCTCGCCCATTTTGTACAGGAAATAATAGGACATGCATTTACTGGTGTGAACCCTGTATTTGGAGTCAACTTATGCTGTGAGCCCTGTACTCAATGTTCGCGAGCTCCCTCTGCTCCTGAATAAGGCAATTTACTTCACAGCATACACAAATCACATGTTTTTAGCTGGTTTTTTTAATGAAAAATTAAAATGGTGTACTTTTCAGGGGTCAAAGGTAAGTTTTTCTTCTTGTGAGATTTAGCACACGATTGTAATTGGCATAATAGTATTACACATTTGGGGTTGGGAGTGAAAACATGTTGCCTTTGGGGTCAACGGGGTTTGAATTGCTGCCTGAGTCTTCTAGGCCAGTCTTGGCCTTGCAGTCCACTAGACTCTCACAATGTTGAAGCGTTCCATATGGCCCCCTCCCCTACGAATTCTGCCGCCTTGACGGAATAACCTACTGACCAGGTTGCAGAATTTCGTAGGGAGAGGTACCATAATTATGGAACTCTTTCCAAAAAATGTATTGTTGCAAGTCATAATTAAAACTGGAAGATTCTGATTTGAGCAATGCTAGGCTATGTAAGCAGTTGCCATATTTAAAAACAAATAACTTTAGTAACCGATTACATGTGGTGGGGTGGTGCTACCCATTCCGAATTGCCCAAATAGCCCAGCCATGCCTGTCATCCAAGGGAGTTTAATCTCGCACCAACTTGCAATTTTGACTATACTTTTGTTACTCATGATAGGACAAATGGCTAATCTTCCACAAACTTCTATGCTACTCTCCCGCATAAAAGTTCATTGCAATGTGAAGAAGAATCCCTTTGGCAAAGGATGTGGGAGGATGGTAGGCAAGCGGGCAGAATGGGCGATATGGCAGATTTCATTTTTCATACGATGACTCTCCATGGATGTCAATGCTTCACAGAGCTTCATATAATGGCCTTCAAAGAGTTGCATTGACCTTCCTTTGACATCTCTCTCTCACTGTTGCCACATGAGCTTTTGTGTAAACCCTGACCATTTATCACATTAGGATTGTAACGTCAACGTGGGATCGTCAAGATGCTGCTCGGGAGAAAGGTCAATGCACTGGCCATAATTTGGTGGCGATACACTTAAGCTCTGGGTGTTTAGTATGCAAGTGAGTCTTATTACTAGCGGTTATCACTCACTCATTTCAGCGCCCATGGCCGCTTAAATGACAAAAATCAGTGTTTATTCCGCTAAGTGCACTTATACGTGCTATCTACATCAGCTAGAGCTAATTTGCTCCATTTGCATGGTCCCATAAAAAGGTGCTTAAGAAGAATCAAATTCTTCAAGGAACCACCACATGTTGTTTGTGACCAAAACTAAACAAAAAACAGAAAAAGAAACACTCGCTCTCATCCATGTTAGATTTCAACCAGTAAATAACGAAACAGGTTAAAGTCCACCCCCCCACTAAGCAAATGAGTTTTTTTTGTGTTTTGTGACCGTCGACTAGTGTACCCTAAAAAACATGAAAACTGAGAGAAAAGGCGAGATCTGGGTTCAAATCATGGTTGCTAATCAATATAGTATAAAATCTGTAGGAATAATCAAAAAAAATGGCAGCTTGATGACTTTGATTTTGAATCTCTCAGACGTTTTAAAAACCGTATTCTACAGGGAAACACTGACTGAAAAAGTGCCCTCTGACCTCCAGGGTGCATAAGTGGATGCTAGTCTTCACGGTCCAGTAACTTGAAAAATTTGGGATAAGTACCCGAATTTCAGGACTGATCAGGTAGGAAATATGATGATCTTCAAGCCCAGAATATTAGCTTTAAGATCTGGGATGTCCAATGAGGAGAAAATGACGTTTTCATCCTGCCCTTTTGTACAGGAAAGAATAGGACATGCATCTTAATGAGTGTGAACCTTAAACCCAAACAACCCCTTAAGCTGGACAACCCCCCTTAAACCCGGACAAACCCCTTAAACATGACAAACCCCCCTAAAACTTGTGCAACCCACCTTAAACCACAACAAGCCCCCTAAGCCCAGAAACCCCCCTTAAACCCGGACAACCCTTCTTAAACCCGCGCAAACCCACCTTAAACACCAACATCCCGAAGTCCAGACAAACCCACGAAAACCGGACAACCCCCTTTAAAACAAGACAAACCACCTTTAACCCAGACAACCCCCCTTAAACCCCAACAATCCCCCTTAAACCAAACAACCCCCTTAAAGCTGGACCAACCCCCCTTAAACCCGGACAACCCCCCTTAACCCGGACAACCCTCCTTAACCTAATCAGCGCGAGGGTAATGATTCCCTCACCCCTCCATCAAGTTTCATCAAATCGGACTATGGATCTTCAGATCGTTGTTCACAAGTTTTTGGTGAAAATACCCCAAAATTTAGCCATAAATATGCCAAATTAGCTATTTAATTAGCATATCATGACACCACAAACTAATCAGCGCTAGGTACATGATCCCCACCCCTCACCAGTTTCATTCAAAATCGGACTTATGGATCTTCCGATAGTTTGTTCACAAGCGTGTTGGGTAAAAATCCCCAAATTAACTCATTAATTATGCAAATTAGGTACCGAATTGCATATGCCATGACCATAATCTAATAGATGAAGGGCATGGCAGCCGATCCCACCCTCCAGGTTACATCACCATACCCTTATGGGTCTCAGTTATCGCGTCACAAGATGGTGGTGACGCGCCGACGCCTTGACTGATCTAGCATAATCCCCCTTCTGCTTTTCAAGCCAGGGGGATAAAAAAGTAAGCAGCGAGGTCACCAGGAGACGCTAAGATGCCATCACGGAAGTGTTATCATAATTTGAGCCAAGTTAAATCCATTTAAGTCATTTGTCAATAATTACATAACAAAATACACTGTCCTTATTTGGACTATCCAAAGCACTTCTGTGTACTCCCAGAATACAATTGAACAAGTGTTAATTACCTGTAATCTTCAGCCATACAAATCACAAATCACGACAATTCATGATGGAATCAGTACAAAAATTGTGTTACACATGATAGGGTAAAAAGAAAAAAGAAAAAAAAGAAAAAGGTGTAGCCACATATAATTTAAGTGACTCATTCGATTGCAATGCTTTCAGCTAGAGTCTACCCCCCCCCACACAACACACTATGCACATAGAGAATGCCCAGGCCCGAGGCCAGGCCCAAGCCAGCTTGCCCAAGGATTACGCGTCAAAATTAAGTATTCAAGCTTAAATATCCAGTATAATTATGAAATCATTACAATCATTACAATATTTAAAAAAACAATTTTATTAAATAATAAGAAAGTGTCACAACGAAGCCACAGCCCGGCTTGAACTTGCATTGCAACGACCTTGAACTTAATGTAATGATACGGATTTACGAACATCGCGATCATCAACTACACCATTGTACATCCACCATGTGATCTTGCCAATCAGATATTCACCCCAAGTGCACATTTTTGGAAATCAGAAAAAGACAATTGTTTTGGGATACATGTTCAATTGTGGGACACTTCGTTTTCCTTTTTAGATATTCAGTTTGATTTTGACGAAAAGATGTAGAAAATCGATACACGCGGACGAACACCGGAAAGTGTGACTTCGCTGTCAATTTTCCATGCAAAATCTGTCAGCCCAGTTCAACTTCGTTTTATATCTGGAATGAATTGAACTTTAAACTAGCTATCCCGGATTTATTTCTGACCGTATTCATAAAAATAAAAAATCAATGCGCATGTCTCCACTTCATAGGAACGCTACACAGTAACGGACTTCCAAGATGGCAGATTCGAGCAAGGTCATCGAGTGAGAAGGGCTACTGACCAGTGCGCCGCCAACATGGTGTAAGCTGGCGATCCTATATGATTTTTAGGGTGAAGATCGCCCAATTCACCGTCGTCGCTTATCCCTGACTGCTTGATGGGGTGTATTAACCCGAGGTTACTCTGTTTTTCTCGCTACGATAGCCCCTACTATCTCCTCTCCCTAAGCCAGAGTTAAGAATCACCATTTCAAAATCATCAGATTTTAACCATGAATGCAAAATCAGTCAAGGGGGAAACAACGTGCGTATTAAATATAATTTAGGACTACATCAAAGGTAAAGATTTTCGATAAGTGCTGTTTTTGTTACTGATCTGGATAAACTATTCGGCATCGGATCCGATGCGTACCCACCCCGGCTTTTTCAATGCACTATCGCACGTAGCGTTGTAGGAGGTAGGTACAGGCGACGTGCAACCCTACGTGAACGAGCTAGCCTGGGTGTATGTGCAAGTGCCAGCAGTCGGGGATAAGCGCTCAATCGGGCGATAGCCCAAATTGTTCTTTAAGTTCACTGCACATCGCATGACACTATGCGGGCAGCGCGCATCGAATTACGCACTTTGTTGTCATGCCGTTGCCATGCAGATTTTTTTGAATTCCCGGATGTCCGCTCCAGTGTTCGATTTAGCAATGCCACACGTGCACATATGCATGTAGATTTTTCTGGTGCATGTAACTTTTCCACTATGCATGCACGCAGTGCATGTAACTTGTAAAAATTTTGTAAGCTTAGTAAAGTGTATTTGAATGGCAGTGAAGCATCCCAAAACTTAAATCGAGAAAAGGATGATAAACTGGCAAAAACAGGTCTCATTTTCAGCAGGTCTGGAAAGTAGACAATCACTTGGCCTTAAGGTAAGATGCATAAAAAAGATGTAAATTTGTGATTTTGAAGTGCATGTAACACTTAAAGTGTGCATGTAGGTTTTTTTGGGTTACATGCACCAAGTGCATGCAGGTTTATTTTCCTAAATCGAACACTGTCCGCTCCCGGCTATAGAAAAGTTATTGTTTTTAACCTTTGAATCCTGAAGATGAGGCTTATAGTGGACACAAATTAAATGCAAATGAACTTATCACCATTTTTGGACTATATTTCAAACTGGGACTGGGGATTTCCCTGAAAGTTGATGAAACGGAATGGAATGATTTTCTGACAGTGGTGCGTTTCTCAAAATGTGAGTTTCTTTTCAACAAAATCGCAAATTTTACCTAATGTTGCAGAAAAAATCCCCCCCCTGATCAAAATTTTTGACCCGCTGAGATGGAGATAATTGGTAAGTAAATTGGCAAAATAACTTTGAGCACTTATACCCCGACTGCCAGGGTCTCATATCAAGCAGGAGAACACAATACAACTAAATCGGAACAAGCACCTTTAAAACCATGGCATGAATAGCTATGTCATCACTATGTTGGCCATTTTATGTTGGCCACGGGTGACGGGCTTTCCCCACAAAGTAACCAGGGGTTAGAATTTCGTCGCTATGTGCGAGCATCAGTCTTGATTCCCCAAAGCAAATTTTGCGGGAATCATCTAATTGGCTATTGTAAGTTTACGAGAATCAACATTGTTGATTCACGCAAATCGGTTTACGAGAATCTTTGCGAGAATCGATATTCTCGGATTCTCGCCGAATTCTAGCCCTGAATAACGGTGGTATGGCAATCTAGTTCCAATAATTGTAACTTATGGCATCATCTTATACAGGTGCATGTCGTGATTTCTGCACCTTCTGTTTTATTATTGATGCACTAAGATTCATGAGAAAAGCTTATTCTCAAAATTTGAGGCGATCCCGATCTGCGGTTTTGTGTTATGAGCAATCGATGTTTCACGGTTCCCATAGGCCACTGTACTGTATTTCTGTCCGTTTACGGACAGAAAATACAAATTGCGAATTTCTTACAGATGCACCCGAACTTAGCATCTTAGATTGGGCACACGTGGATTACTAAGGCTAACGGTTCAGAGATATAAAAATATAAAAAGTTTTGACGGTAAGTCGGGGGGGGGGGGCGGGGAGAGGCTGGGACACGGAAATGCCCCTTAAAATTGGACATAATCTTTGGTGCCTTAAGTTACAACTGTTCTGTGGAGTTCAATGCCATTTAAGGGTTGAGATGGTTTTGAGATGTATATTCCTAAATAAAAAGAAAAAAAAACTAATTTTCTTTTGAACAGGACATGTAGCATTCTCTAGAGTTGTAGATAATGTCGTACCAATTTTATTGTAACCGAGGCTACAATTTGTTCCCAAAAAAAATCATGTCAACAGTACACATGCTGCCAAATTTGGCAGCCCAAGGTAGGAACAACAATTACGTTTCAACTGAAAATTTCATAATTGAATTTTAATCTGGAAAAATGAGATTATCCACATGAGCAGAAGGACTCTTCAAGAATTGCCTACAATTACCGTTTTATTGCAAAAATGAATAATTTCAAGCTTCTTTTTGCAGCTGTAAAATTAGAGCAGAAAGCTGTTGTTGTTCTTGGCTTAAATGGCACTGTCACTACACACAACTCGTCCTGACTAGATAGTCTTAACAGTAGGGTGTCCAGATGCATTTTTAGAAGTGATTTTTTCCAGCTTTTTATTTTTAAATGAAAGATCTTGTCAAAAAGAAACAAATTGACACCAAAATTATTTTTCGACATGGGTATTTAAGCGGTTGTGGAGTTTGGCAATGGAAGGGACTCAAAAAATGTTATTTTCGTCTTTTGGTAAAAAAAAAAAATGTAAAAAAGGCCGTGACAATTGAGGATTAATACTCAAAATTCACTTCAGTCGGGGGATGATGAATGTTTTATGTTGTAGTTTCTACTTTGTTCTGATAAAATACCAAGTTTCACAAAGAGTGGACCAATCGTGTGGAGTTACAGGCTTTCAAATTTGCCAAGTATGCCTGTTTTTTGGATTACCCACAATTGCGAGTTATGTAAGCAATCCACTAGTGGACTATCTGCGACCCCTCCACAAATAGTCCGCTAGTGGAATAATCGCGCACGGGATCCTCAAATCGTCCACTAGTGGAATAATCGCGCTCGGGTGCGCTTAAAATATAAAAAACTCCGTCCCTATAAGGAAACGGTGGCATTTCGCGCACGGGATCCTCAATAGTCCGCTAGTGGAAATACTGCGCACGGGTGCACTAAAAACTCCGTCCATATGTAGGAAACGGTGCGATCAATTTCCGCGACACGGGAGCCTCAATAGCTCGCTAGGGAATAATTGCGCACGGGAACCTCAAATAGTCCGCTTAGCGGAAAATAATTGAACGCACGGGTGCGCTAAAAACGCAGTACCTATGAGGAAACGGGGGATATGTCCTCGACGTGATTCTCAAATAGTCCGATAGTGAAGTAATCGCGGACGGGGATCATCAAATAGTACGCTCTGTTGTTTCAATAGAGTAAGGCGTGGAATTGGAATTTTAATTTAAACACTGAAAATGCCAATATATTCAAAGCTCATACCTTCGGGGAAAAAGTAAGAGTGACCACGCAGGTTGAATCTACTATAGTTCACCTGATTCACGTTACGGACTATGGAAGCCCGGACTATGAGTCCCAACGGAACGATATCTGCTTTCACACGGCCGATCGCATAACACGTATACAATAGCCGATTTTTAAATAGCCAGGTAGACTAGATAGGTTTTGTTTATTCATTGTTTGGTTAATCTATAAAAAAAAATAAAATCTCTTTTCGATGAGAAACACTCGATATGAGTCAAAATATTTTATAGCGTATACTGTATAATATTTATTGTTATACTGGTTTTCTCCTTTAAGAATTATATACTTATTTGTACTTACCTTTCTTTCCACGTATTAGACGAGGAATTATGAAGCAAATAAATCTTCACATTCTGCCCATGTGATTCTTAAACTTTCATAGTTATATCCGGAGTATATCTTTCGGTGTATTGCAAGTGGATTGTAATCTACCTAAATTCTTCTGTAATTTTTCAAGGCAAAAAGAGGCCTAAATGAAAACAAAACACAGAGTAGTTCGATCTTTACCATTCACGGTATATGAATAGCCATGACTAATCCACCTGTGCCGCAAAAATCTCCTTAAAAAAATGGGCGCCTTGCAAAAATGTGCTAAACAATTGCTTTAGGCTAATAATAATTATGACCAATGATGCAGCGCGGCTCTGTGAGCGGACAATAACTGCACGATGTGAGGATCCCGTGCGTGACTAATCCACTAACGGACCATTGAGGATCCTGTGCGCGGAAATGATCCTTGCGCGGATGCTCCGATAGTGGGCTATCTGAGGATCCCGAACGCGGATGATCCTACTGTGGACTATTTGAGGATCCCCGGGCGCGATTATTCCACTATGCGGACTATTTGAGGATCTTGTGCGCGGAAATGATCATGTGCCGGATGCTCCAAGAGTGGACTATTTGAGGACCCCTTGCGCGAATAATCCACTAGCGGACTAAATGAGGATCCCGTGCGCGAAAATGATCCCCGTGCCGCTGATGCTCCGATAATGGACTACTTGAGGATCCCGTGCGCAAGTTAATTCCACTACGGATATTTGAGGATCCCGGCGCGGAAATGAATCCACCGTTTCCTTATAGGACGGGATTTTTGCGCACCCGTGCGCAATTATTTATTCCACTAGCGTACTATTTTAGGATCCCCGTGCGCGATTACCCCACTAAAGCGTACTATTTGAGGATCCCGTAGGCGTAAATGATTCACCGTTTCCTATATAGGACGCGTTTTTTGCTCACCTGCGCAATTATTCCACTACGGAATATTTGCGGATCCCGTGCGCAATTATCCCACTAGCGGACCTGTTTGGGATCCCGTGCGCGGAAAACGATCCACCGTTTCATTATAGGGACGGAGTTTTCAGCGTACCCGTGCGCAATTATTCGACTAGCGGACTATTTGAAGGATCCCGTCGCAATTTATTGGCACTAGCGGACTATTTTTTGGATCCCTTGCGCGGAAGTGATCCACCGCTTCCTTCTAGGGACGGAGTTTTTGCGCACCCTGTGGCCGCAATTATTCCACTAGTTGACTATTTTGAGGATCCCGTGCGCAAATATTCCACTAGCGGACGATTTGAGGAACCCGTGCGCGGGAAAGATCCACGCGCGCGGATGCTCCGATAGTGGACTGTTTGAGGATCCCGTGCGCATTATTCCACTACGGAGACTATTTGTGGAGGGGTCGGCAGATAGTCCACTGGTGGATAACGTACATAACATGACACTGCATTGCGGCATATGGTCCCAGGTGAAATCACTGTACAAACCCTATGGTGAGTTAAATTACAGAAATACCAATTTATATGGCCTTTTTGTGAAATGCCCATTATATTTATTCTATAAAGCAGTGAAACTGAATTTGGTAATGAGTTTCATATTAGATGCTTAAAGATGTCCCGAAAAAAAATTACCGCACGTTTCTTCAAGCTTAGGGTTATTTGCAATTAATGACCATAATTAGGAGAATATGAGCAAACAGTATGGATTTAAAGTGGGGTATATATTGCGGGTTTTTTGCTTCACAAAGTACTTCAAAGCATAGAAAATAGCTACCAAAAGTCTTCTACTTTCTAAATTGACTAAGTACTACTACATGGTTCACTCCATTAGATATGGGTTATTCCATTTTTTTATATGGGGAATTCATAATAACCCAATAAATTAACATACAGTACGAACCACCTCAATTATGAGAAGTTGCAGCATGTTTTGCTTTATGCAAGAAATTCCTGTTTTTGTATATAAACCATTAATTCATTATTACATAACCAAAAACTAACAGGGCCTAATGAAAGCCTGTAAATTTATATCAATAAATACATCGGTTCTTCCCTGCCATTGCGCAATGCCAAATACCACCTTGGTGATTTCCCAATGCTTATTTAGGTCATGTGGTCATGTTGTCCTATAGTGGGCCCTAACGTTACATCATGAAAAACAAGTAAATTCACCAATTTCTATATTGTTAGTATAGCATTAAAATGATGTACAACACCATAGTAAAACCATACATTTTTCAATGTTGACGTTGATATACAGGGTGTGCAGACACAATAGGGTGCACACCAAAAAAACACTTTTTTCACATAATCTGTCACCCTGCTTAAAAAATCTGAAGACAAGTAGTATCTGCAAAATACATCATCTATTCTTACAGGCGCAGAACTATAGGCTTTCAACCATATAATTTGGCTACCTTCAGCTTATGGACAAGTACATACAGGTGGCCAAAAAATGGACACATTTTGGTAAAAAAATAGTATGCGTTTATTAGGAAGTACAAAATATCCATATAAACGTAAGAAAGCATGGTACTTGCTGGAAATCTTCTGAAAGAATCAATGTCATGAAGATCTGGAAGGTAACAAAGTTTTTTTGTACAGGGTGGTATGAAAATGTAAATACACTCCCTGTAAAACGCTGCCCATATTTTCTTTTTAGGCTTTGTATAAACATTAATCAGACTTGTTGGCTGAGGTTTCCCCCCCCTCCTCCTAATTGTAAGAAATTTTTTTTTTTTTTTTTTTTTTTTTTTTTTTTTTTTTTTACAAATTACCATACACTTTCAATTGTGAAACACATACAGGGTGGTGTTCAAAAACATCCCATGTTAAATATGTTAAAAACAATTATGTCATCATGGATCGTGTGTGATAAATTGGTCTTTGAATTCCTTGAACATCAATTCAAATACACTTGCTATTGAACCCTTTCATCATTTGAACCGCCTATCTAGCAATCCTGTTTTTATTCGTTTTAGTATGAAATTACTGACCATAGTCTCACATGCGAATAGGCCTAGCATGATTAAATGGAGTTAATTGTACATTAATCAGTTAATTGGTAACTATTAGGCATATTTACTAATGGGAACGGTATAGTTAGTTTGGTCATTAATTTAACTGTCATGTTTGATTGACTTAAGCAGTTTTTTGTTGGGTAATGCTTGTAAATTGAAAACGAATCGCTAAGTACTTGCCGGCTGTTTTTAACGGTTAAATAAATCAAGTTAATTAATCATTAAATAGGGTTGCTTTGATGTACTTACTTAGATTTATACTAGATCATGTATGGAACCTTGCAAGAGAAAGTCTCCATCACTAGTTGTTTGCAATTTACAACCATTTGAAAAATAGTAACAGTCACAAATCCAAGTTCCCAGATACTTACCACCGGATGCTGCACCGGGATCTCCACAGTTGACTTCGTTGTCATTTTGCTTCATTAACACTACAACGATAAACGTCTGTGAAAAAAGAATTGCATTTTTGAAAATAAAAAATAGGCGTTAATAAGCCATTTTGACAGTTGGACAATTATTTATCTTAAGCACTTGCTAAACCCAAAAAAGTTGTGGCCAATGTAACATCCTCCCAAAATCAGGTGTCCCACTGTACGACACATGACCATAAATTTGTCCCATGCTCTTGAAAAACTGTGCAGAATGCAAATACTGATGGGGCAAGGAGTTTGTACCTGGATATGGAAAGAGTTTCAAATGAATCAAATTTGTTTGGTCATTAATTTTTTAAATGATGTTTAACAATTGTAAAGGTTGAATTTAAAATATTGGACATTGATTACATGTCGTTTATTAGCATGAAGTAGGGCCTACAGACATGAAGAGGTCATCATATCAAACAGACTGATGAGATCTTGGCTACGGCCCATGCAAAAATTAAAGGTATGTCAGGTCTTTATGGTGTGTGTGTGTGTGTGGGTGGAGTTGGTGGGTGTGGGTGGTTTGTGTGGTGGGTGGGGTTGTGGTTGCATGTGCTGTCTGTTGTGTTGCATGGGTTCCGTGGTATGGGTGCATGTGTGGGTGTATGCAGGAAAGGTGAAATAGTGATGAGTGTTGTGCATGGGTGTGGCAGGATTGGAAAGTATGCATTGGTGTGCATCCGTCCTAGTATGTGCATGGGCATGTTTGTATAAACAAAAAAAAATATTTTTTCACAAATCATTATCCAGCCGACGTCCTCATACACACAGCACATATTCAGATTTTACTAGTCTTGCATCACAGGCTTAGGGCAGGCCCAGGAATATATGGACAGAGTCAGAGTACATGTAAATTGCAATGGAGGAATGGTTGAGAAATATCACTGAATATCTAAGAAATATCAGATCGAAAGAACATTTCTATTTACACTAGCGCTAAAAATTATTTATTTTTACTGCGCAAAACATTGAAACCCGCCTTTGAAAACAAATTAAATAACAAACAGTCAGCAACGGACCGTAGCCTACCGCCTGCACCGCCCGACACGCATACATGCACTGATCTGTGCGCCGACTTGTACTACTGCGTGCAAATCTATACCAGCCAGTCCTGTTCTGCCGTACATCTGAAATTCAAGCAAAATACCAATTCGTCAATTTTATCATGAACTTCACCTCTATTTCATGTCAAGACACTTTAAACAATTAATATTGAAGTTCAAATATGCCGACCACGCTCATACTATAGCTGATAATCAATGAGAATCTTTACTGATCGCTGTTGTGGGAAAACTATGAGACCACACACATCCAATCATGCATACACTCGGCATGACGTATCACTGTATTTGATGCATAGTTCCTGGGGGCTCACCCACGTGTCACTCTCGCGGGCATCTGGCCAACTCTAGGCGATTGGCCAAGCGCAGCTCCTATTTAAAAGCGTGGGGAATGTATGGAAAATATGGTGCGGTACAAAATGTTAAATCGCCCCCGGATATCGACCTCTGAACTCAAAATGATCAATACAAAAAAATTAGCATAGAGGAAAGCTTTCTAACATAATATATGCGTTGTTCCGGGTTTGGGCCATAAAGAGAAAATCATGAATTTTTAATAAAATTAAAAATACTTTCCCGTTATGCTAGAAAGCTGAAATTTCGCTCATAAACTCCTTTGAGTGTGTACTAATAATTATAACACGAAAAGTGACCCTTCTTGATTTTATGCGTGTGCATTTGCGAAGAAAACTGCAAGTGAAGGACAAAACGGGGACCATTCACAGCGAGTGTAGGGTTTCGCGTGTACTACGCTGGTGAGTGCCGCCTTCAAACCATCCCCAAAATGTTTTTAATTTTGTACTTTTTTTAAATTTTGGACGTTTTTTTTTCGATATCTATATATATTTCATCCTTCCTGAGTTATATCATGAAGTTTTTGGAACCATAGCCTCAATAATAGAGCGATTTTAAAAGGTGTATTTTCGTGATCGCCAATACTTGCATTAGCGCAATGTTAAGTGCCGGCTCGGACGTGTAGTATGCCTGACACAAAACGGTTCAAAGTCTGGGGACTCCCATTGTTATTATAATTACAATTGTCTTCCAGTCCATCATCCTAGCATCAAGCGGGGGGGTTCATTTCCCTATCACTTGTGCCCATGCTTAGGCTGAAAAGAGCAAACAGTTAAGCGATGCGAGGGATTTAATCAGAGGGGATCTAATCAGGGAGTCCTGATCTAATATTTATCATAAACTATGGCATTCATCAGACACAACACAAAAGTACACAATAACTGTTTAACGGAAAGACCAACAAACAAAACAAGCCTGCCCTACCAACACATTTGATAATTATATGTACAAACAGTTAGGCCCTAAAAAAATGTTTGTTTGCCCTTTTGTCCTGAAATTCGGAATGGGTCGGTCCGATTTTTTTAAAACATCAGACACAGGAAAAATTATGGAATGCCTATATTAATATTTTATTATAATAACTTGTCAATATTTATACTTTTGTCTTTTCCCTGTAACCAGTCACTCTTATTAGATCCCCTCTGATTAAATCCCTCGCATCGCTATACTTGTTTTGCTCTTTTCAGCCTGCGAGCTCCTGAGCATAGCAACACGTGATAGGAAATGACCCCGATCGATCGATCACATTACATTAAACGGACGGCCCCTATTCAAATCCTGTATCGCTTAATTTAGGTATGTGACATTTTTTTAAAACAGCAAGGAATGGCCAAACAAATGGTACTATTAGAAAGAGCATGAAAAATAGGTCTAAAATGATACCAAGATCAATGCCATGGGGTCAATATTAAGGAAATATGATTTTTTTTTTGTTTTACAATTTCGCCCCAAAATGGCTCCTTGTAAACAATAGTATACATAGGGAAACTGTGTGACCATTTTGACCTTTTTTTGAATGAGTGCATGGGACAACAAATAGGCGGCTGCCATTTTGAAACAAAATTCATACTTTTATCATGCTCAGACTATGTTTCGGTGCTTGGATTAAAAAAATATAACACATATGTACACTAATGTATGTATGATTATATAAATTACTTTGGAATCATAATTATATTGCTTAACAGTTTACAAATGGAACGCAAAACGATCGAGTGTGTACATGAACTGTCATGGCGACCGATATTTTGAGACCAAGACGTGCTGTTTATCATGCTCAAAGACTGTTCGCGTTTAAAATACAAAAAATCTATGACCATAAATGTATTAATTTAATTAAAAAAATGTTTTGTTCCATGGATAATCATTTATTGATTTAAGTGTACAAACAAAATGTAAAATCACAAGTATATACGGGGGGGCGATAATTTCACGCTGGTGCATTGTGCATGATCATCAATACATGACCAACCATGGCGATTCGGTTTGTTTTGGCTTTGACTGTGCACCTCGCGTCGTTCCCCGTGCTCAAAATCATGGTTTCGGTGCTCGCATGAACGTAATATGTCAAGTGGATGCAGATAAATATATACTCTTATTAAACAAAATAGTTTGAAAATCGTTTATATGTACCTTCATCAATTTGACGCGATGTGAAAGTGACCTTAAATTCAACCAACGAGTATTACCACTTCCCCATGTCGCACGAAAAAAAATCAAAGATGGAAGGCAAGCTGAATCCTTAGTCTAATTTCATCACGTGATCGAAAGTACCGAAAGTCAAAAATACAGCCTCTGCAACAGCACAAACGAGTCGCTCTCTGTACCCACCCGCGCAGTGCCAAAAACCAAAGTGCACAGAGAAACTTGAGTGAGCAGCCGAGTGTCACATACCTACTTAATTGTTTTATGGTTTGCTCTGAGTATGGACTTGAATACGTATGTAATTTATATAACAATGGGACGTCCCAACTTTTGAAACTTTTTGTCCCCCGTACACCGCTAAGTAACAGCACCATAAAAAGTTAAGACTATCTAGTCCAGATCATCAGAACATTATTGCAAACAATGCCTTATAATGCCAAAAACAGCCTATTTAACGACAACAATGATAAAAGCGAAGGCCCGATGCATTAATAAATGCAGGAACGAATCGTGCTACTCCCGGTCTTCTGTATGGATTATCAAATACCTTGCGTTGTTGCCTCTCGGAAGTCTGTAACCAACGTCTTCGGCAAGTACGCTGGTAATATCGTCGGCTAATGTCTCAACACCGGCCGCTTCCTCTGACAGCCAATTTCACAGATCCCTCCCTTAGAGATGGCTGCAATACCTCTTTCTTCCTTTTTCCTTCTTCCTTCTTTCCCTTCCGCACATCATTCACGTCATAACATTTCATTAAAAAAAAAAAAATAAAAAAAAAATTTATCACTAGAAGTATGTAAACTGGCAATTCGCTAAATTTTGGTTTTGTACCTGCTAAATTTATCGCCATCAAAACTGTCATATGGAATTCCCTTTTGGGTGGCACTTTGATGTTACCAAAGGTGGTGGGGGCGAGAACTCAAGCATGTGTAACCAGTGAAACATGGGAAATTTTTTTTTGGAGGGATACGTAATTTTCTTCAAATTGCACTTTATCGATTTTTGTAGACCACTGTTATGACGTCTCGTAGACGTCTTAAGTCAGAAATAACCTTCAAACCACATAAATGACCTTGTGCACAAATGCATCTGATTTTTTATATAATAACATTTTTTGATCTTTACTTGTATTTGGGTTCAAATTTGGAATGTCCAAACACTTACAATAAATTACACTCAATATTTAAAGATGACCTGTATACTTATGTCCTCGAAGAATGTCCCATTGTCCAAAAAGAAGCGTTGCAGTTTCAACGATGATAGTCCCACAGCGAAGACTCCAAAATGACAGCGCACAAGTGCATACAAAACTCCTCAGGAAATATATTCCAAGGATCGTCTCAGTCCCGACGAATCTTGTCCACATTCGACGACGGGGCTTCCCTCGCGACAAATGGCCACAATAATAACATCCAGGTAATATCCCACCATCAGTCGGTCGCTATGGCCTATGGTCCTCATAAGGACCACAACTGGAATCCCTCTTGATTCGCAAAACTGAAGCTCTTTGGCTTTAAAAGAACGAACAGCAAACTATTTAGCTACAATCTCCGTCGGCATCAAAATATTAAATCCTGGCACTAGATTAGAACCAATCTACCATTATTGTAGAGAAAAGCTCGCTATATTAATACTTATAGCTCCAGAGCTCTAGTTCACTCCCTGATTTTCAACTGCTGGCGGCGAGACTTAGCATCAAATCCTCCTATAATACTGACGCATCACAAAATCCCAGTCTAAAAATCATACATTAACATCATTCGTATGCATAACTGACCTTGCAACATCAAACAGATTTTCACAATCTAATTAAACATCCTTTCATATATATAACTTTGTGGGGGATTCCCTATGTCTGCAATATTTGATCCTCAAGCATAACACAGTTTCTAAGTTGACTCATCTTGGGGAATTCCCCACTTCCTTATTTGTGCAATCTAAACAAGGTGCAAGTTAGGAAAACAAACTAGGGGTATATTCCCCTTTCTCTCTTTTATAGTAAACAAATACTTTCCTGTGAGAAAACTCTTTTTCTCAATAAAGTGAGAAATAATATTTTTTAAAAGTGTAATCAGAAAAATGGAGGCCTAAACATCCTCCCCCTTAAAAAAAGAAAATTTGAATGAATGAAATTTTTCAAAATCTGGCATTTTTTTTAAAAAAAAAACCTTTAACCATTTGTGTTAATTTTAACATACATTTTTACACTTGTAAATTTTACACTTTATAATGTTCTTGCATGCTGCCTTTCATCTATATTACATAAATTGTTACTAATTCCTGAACAAAATTTAGGCAGCTTGGACAAGGCATCTGCCAAGACATTATCTTTCCTTTTGGATATGTCTTATGTCCAGATTGGTATTCTTGTAGAGTTAACTCCACCTGACAATTCCTCTGATTACTGTTTTTCATCTTGTGGATGAAATCAAACGGATTGTAATCCGTGTACACTAGAACGGGGTGCACTGTTGAACTCAAGTACACTTCAAAATTTTTGGGGGGGCAATGACAGTACAATGCAAGACATTCTTTCTCAACTGTTGAGTAGTTTTTTCTGATGTTTGTCAAACTTCTTAGAGTAATCACACAAGGATGATCTACATCTTTTCATCTGCTTGCATGAGATCTCCACCACATCCTACATCACTAGCACATCACCTGGCCAAGTGAAATTGTTTCTGAAATCCTGGCAGCAATCAGAAACTGGCGCATTCATCAAAATAATAAGAGTTGATTTTCTCAAAAACGCTTTTTGGCATTGCCCTGACCAAACAAATTTTCTGCATTTTTCTTCAGAAGGTTGGTCAGTGGACAGCACTTTCTGAGAAATTTGGACAGTATTTTCTGTAATATAAAAACCCTACCTACATAGAACTCATAGTCTCTCTTGCCCTGTTGTGTGGGAATTCTCAATTGCTCAACTTTTGCAATGATTGGCCTAATTTGCTGCCCTTGTCCTACAATGGCCCTAGTAATGTGCCATTGCATGGCCAAATCACTTTTAACCGATTCACATTCAAAAACCTGCCTGAATAAGTTTCCCCCCCCCTAAATAACTGAATTGAGCTGTCTCATGTGTGTCTTCCCATGTTCACTGACACAAGGCGATCAACGCCATAGGCTTCACATTTTCTATGTCTTCAACTACCGTTCACTAGATCTCTGAAATGTTGCGGCAATTTTTTTGAGACCAAATGCCATTCGTTTGTATTGTATAGGCCATCGGGCGTAACAAAGGCTGAAATTTCTTTGGCACTGCAGTTGAGGGGAATTTGCCCAATACCCTTCAACAAAATCAATTTGCTAAAATTTGGCATTTCCAACTCGATCTATGCAATATCTCCCGTGGGATTGGATATGAGTCGGTTTTGAACACTGTTAGTTTTCGAAAATCTGTGACCAAACGGAATGAACCACATGTTGGGAACCAAAATACATGGGGAAATCCATTCACTATTGCTTTGCTCTACTATTCCATTGTCTAACATGTATTTTTCACCTCATTCTGACATGTTGCAACTTGAATGGATTCACCCCGGAATGTTGCTTTAAAGGACTCGGAGTCCCCTACACATCTATGTCATGGGTTAGGACATTTGTCTTCACGGGTACATCAGAAATATGTTTTCCCCACTCATGAATTAACTCTTCAATTCACCTTGTTGAATTTGTGGAGTGAACTAATTTTCTTGTCTAATTGGCAAGTATGTCAGAATTTTGCAATTTTGAAACAACATACTCATTTTCTGTGTCTACAGTGCGTTTTGTTCAGTTTCTGACTCTGTGGATTCATCATTTGTACACTCATCACTAACTCGGGTGAACACCCAACACCAGGCTTAACATTCTCATCTCTTAGTCTTTCATTATAACTACTCTTGAGCATATTTATGTGGCATAACTGTCGACTTTTACGTCTACCTTTGATCACATAGTCAAGGTCTCCCACTTGTTCTCACCTCCATCTCAATATGGTCGCAGAATACTTGGCTTGCAAGGATCCCTTGTAGTGGAAAAAGTGCCAAAATCTCTATCACCTGGCTTGAATACCTCGGTTCCTCGCATCTTTTGTCATTACCGATGTTTTCATTTTTGCCTGACTCTGTTGATATTTTGGTTTTGGGCAATTTTCAGTGGCCTTTTGAAGCTGTGTCGAATTGAGAGAGACACATCGTCAACAAATTCACATCAGATTTTCACACCACCACTTTTCTTTCAGTAAGTTATCAATGGTGCCCCTAACTTTGTTGGCCCAAACACCAACTCAAATGACTGGAATCCTAATGACCTCTTGTACAGCCTCCCTGGTAGCAAGAATTACAGAGATAACCTCCCCTCTCCAATCCCCTCAAATTCAAACATAGGTTTTGAAATCATTGTTTTCAATGTTTGGTGGTACCTTCCTAGGGCCCCTTGGGATTCTGGTGTTATGCTGAAAGAACTGTACTGTTGAAATTCCAACGGTCCATACTTGTTGGAACAAACCTGACATGAAATTTATCCTTGATCAGACTGAAATTGATTTTGGAAGGCCTACTAGAGTAAAAAACTTTGTTAGAGAAGAGAGCCTTTTCACTATATCTGGCCTAAATATTTCTCAAGGGTAATAGCCTCAGATCTTGTGGTAAGCACCAGATGGTCAGTACATACGGATTTCCTGACGTGGTCTTTGGAAGTGGCCCTACGCCATCTATTACCACCCTACTAAATGGCTCATCAATGCTGTATTGGTTGCAATGCATAGGAATGTTTCTGATTAGGCTTGCTACCATTGACATGTGTGACAGTCTTACCGATATCATACACATCTTTTCTGAGGTGTAGGCCCACCAAAAATGACTCCTAATCCTGTCATGGTGTTTTTTCTCACACCTAGTGTCCTGCCATGGGACTGTCGTGGGCTATGCCTATCACTTCCGTATGGTATACCTTTGGCACTACAATTTGATGCCCACCTTCCATTCCTCATCTACGAGTGCATCGGGTGGTCGCCATTTTCTTATGAGGACAAACCTTTTGTTGTACAGAAAACCATACAGGAATTTGCTCAGCTTTCTGTTGCGACAATAGCCCTCTCACCTAACTTCCTAAGTGCTGGGTCACTGCGGTGCGTCATTTACAGCTTGTCATGGCTTAAAGGGTCTCCTTTACAGTTGTCCTAACTCTATCATGCTCAGGCGGGCTGATTTTTCATTGTTTAACCAAGCTTTGGTGCACTTTTGTTTTTGGGCTCAGGGGCTTTGATTTTTTTCACTAACAGGGAATTTAGTTCCCCTGAAGAGGGACAGATGACCTCCATTCCTCTAATTTTAGAAAAAAGTATCCTCTAAATTTGGGACCAAGTATCCTCGCGCGCTTCCTATGTGTATGGAGTATTTTGGACTCATCCCCTGCTCACGTTTTTCATTCCTGTGAGGCTTTTTCTGTGCATTGACCTAGTTACTAACTGCCATGCTGGGAAAATTTCAGTTTCCTCATCAACTTATCCACTGTAACAGGGCCCTGGGAAACTATGGGATCTGGATGTACTTTTCCCCCTGATCCAAATCCTTTCCCTAAAAACATTGATACCCCTTTAACTGGAGTTCTTGTCCCTAACCCCATTTGTGACAGTTTCCAGAAACAAGTTCGGATTTCAATTCCATTTGTGAGAGGGACCTAATACAATCCATACCTATCCCCTGAATCCAATGCCTAGTTCCTTGGAACTCTCATATCAAAATGGAAGTGTATCTTCCCATATCATGGACTCGCGCAGCACGTGTCCCTCATGAATTCTACTGTTTTTGGATCGAAACTATCACCTGAAAGTGACACAAAACAAAAAAACAACCTAATTAAAAAAAAAAAAAAAGGCTGTAAGTATATCCCTTACTTTTTCTGTGTCAATTTCCCTTTTTGGGGATTTCTTGTTTCTGAACAGAAATGAACTTTGACCTCAAAGTACCTGCACAACCTATTGGTTTTGACTCACATTTTGGTTCCCTCCCTCCCCTCCCTTTTTGGGTGATGCCATGTTCTCCCCACACCGTGACCTTGTATGTCCTGGCTTCCGACAGTGATTGCACATTAACTTTGATGTTGGGGTCCCATCCCATGCTTTTGATTAGGCACCATTACTTTCTTTACTCCGCTTTTCATGGGAACCTGAACGGGATTTCCCTTCCCGAGTGCTACCATGAGACGCTTTGTTAGAACCCCACTTATTGTTGTATTTTTGTACTAGTAAATTCTTGGCTAGGCCTACTCGTATGACTAATTTGTGGTCAATGCATAATCGTCTGACTTTACGCTTCTTCACGCAACTGTCAATTTTGTTTTCCTCCAGATGTGTTTTGATATCTGATGTAGCACTGTTGAAACTCTTCAACTAACATCAACTCCTACTCCCTAAGTTTGACCAAAATTTTGCCCGACTTGTCTTTGAGAGAAGGCCAGCGATCAAACATTTGTTCCTTACATACACGGGAAATTAACATGGGTCTGTTCATCCTTTTTTTAAGGCCTGAATTTTTGTCTATAAGCCTCTGGCACCAATTCATATTCTTTAAGCACTGCCTTCTTACCTCGTCATAATCCTACATCCTGTCTAATTACATGGCGAATAATATTTCTCTTCTCGTGCTTAACCAATGACACTGACCTGTAGCCAACAAGGTTTTTTCCCAAGACTCCTTGGGCCTTTCAATCTATTGGCATTTTCCAAAGTGTAAGAAGTAATTTATCTACTTCTTGTTCCTGAAATTTTGGAACCAGGCGAATAATTTCGCCGCATCAAAAACCAGATTTCTTGGAAGAGTCTTGATGACTAGCCTTTGTTTCAATTTTTCTAACTCTATTGACTTCGCTCTTCTGTTTCATCCCATTCCCATTTCCTCCTTTTGTTTCATTTTCATTTTGCTTCCATTTCTTTCTGTTTGTTCCTTTCCATCTGTTTTTTTTGTTCCTTTTCCTCTTTTTCCAATTCTATTTCCAATCCCTTTTGATTTCAAGTTCTTTTAACTTGAATGCATCACTTTTTACCTGTTCCAGAACCGTCTTCTATCTTTTCCAAAAATTAACTATCCCAAACATCTTCCCGGACAAACTTTCAATCAAAATTATTTTTGATGACTTTGCTTCTTCATAGCATGTTTTGCCTCAAGTCCAACTGCTTGGCTAGTTTCATTAACTCAGTAGGTGTCGTCAGCTCAGGCTTTCTCAGCTCATCAAACTTCTTTCTCCCAAGGTATTTGCCCTATGAACACTTCAGGATCACCCTCCATTGTGATTGACTCTACCACACAATATACTAACTTTGAACCAAACTACAATGGTAGTACACTGTAATACCACAAATTGTGTATGCTAAAATGGTGGCACAATGTTTTACCATATTCTAATACTTGTTGGTGTATAATTCTGAACAATAAGGCTCAAATTTAGCTCAATTCAATTCCCGGTTGAACGAGCCCCCAATTCTGTTCTGACGTCTCGTAGACGTCTAAGGTCAGAAATACCGAGAGGGCATAGTGGATAGGAATTTCACAAATCAACCCACATAAACTGATGTTCCTTGTGCCCAAATGCTCTGAATTTTACTCTAATCAACAGTTTTAAATGATCTTTACTTATTTGGTTCAAGAATTTGGTATGTCCAAACAACTTTACATAAAATTACACCTCCAATATTTAAGATTACATGTATACTTATTGTCCTCAAGAATGTCCACTATTGTCCACCCCCAAAAAAAGAAAATCGTTTCAGTTCAACTATTATATTCTCGCACACAGCGAAGCTCCAAAAATGAACAGCGCACAGTTCATACAAAACCCTCGGTATTATTTCCAAGGAATCTGCTCAGTCCTGAAGGGTATCGTGTCCAGCAGTTTCAGACGACGGGGCTTTCCTCGACGACCAAATGGTCCTCAATAATAAAATCCAGGTAATATACCCCATCAGTCTGTCGCTATCCTCATATAGGACGCACAAACTGGAATCCCTCTTTGATCCAAAACTGAAGCTCTTTGGCTTAACCATCGACAGCAGACTATTTAGCTATCACGCTCCGGCGGCATCCAAAATATTAAATCCTGGCCTAGAATGTAGAACTCAAATCTACCATTATTGTAGATAAAAACTAGCTATAATTATAACTGTAATAGGCCCAGAGCTCTATGTTCACAGTCTCCTCTGATTCACTGCTGGCGGCGAGACTTATCGCAATCTCCTATTTTATATCTTGACTTCACAAAAATCCCCAGTCTAAATAGACATTACAATTACATCATTCTTTGCATAAACATACTCTTGCACCATCAAATCAGATTCACATCTAAATTACAAATTACATCATTTCATATATTATAGCTTTGTGGGGGAATTTCCCCTAGGTTCTGCAATATTT
This sequence comes from Ophioderma brevispina, assembly GCA_023653785.1. Classification (NCBI taxonomy): domain Eukaryota; kingdom Metazoa; phylum Echinodermata; class Ophiuroidea; order Amphilepidida; family Ophiodermatidae; genus Ophioderma; species Ophioderma brevispina. Next base: position 11,012 of record JAMKCH010015342.1, on the reverse strand, counting down.
TGACTCAAAATCATAAACAAGTTTCTAAGTTTACGTCTTGGTTATTCCCCACTTCCCTTATTGTGCCAATCTAAACAGGTGCAGTTAGCAAAACAAACTAGGGGTAATTCCCCCTTTCTTCTCTTTTATAGTAAACAAAAATACTTTTCCTGTGAGAAATCTTTTCTCAAATAAAAATTGAGAACTATATTTTTAAAAGTATTTAATCAGAAAAAGGGAGGCATATAACAACCACCTACCGAGAATGTTTCGAATGTTTATTGGACAAACAAGTCAAAAAATAAACCGCAAACTGTTTGAGCTTGCCTGCTATCTACTGACCTGCTTGAGTTTCTTCTGTCGTGCACGACGAACATCATCATCTACATAAAGACAACGTATTCAGCTTATTCACTTCAAGTGGATTGGTAACAATTTATTCAAATATGCAAAAACCCGGGTTCGAAAAAATGGGCGCGTCTTTCAGAAAATAACCCCCGGCAAAACCCATCTGATCTCAGAGCTTCTCATCAGGCTACCTGCCTGACTTTCCATATGTGTGTAGAGACTAGAGATCATTGATTCCTAAGAAATGGTTCCCGTCGGCCCACCCTTGATTTAGTAGTTATTTAGTATTTGTTCAATATTCCCATTTTTACTAAGAACATGAGTAAAAATTATGTAATTAAAACTTCTTGGCATTTTATTTTTGTGGGTATCTTTGCATGATTATAAGGTGTTTTTAAAAGTTTGTCATTCATAAGATTATGGACACAAAAATTTATACTTATACAAATATATATCATATTTGATAAAAATACTTTTTTATTATCCTTTGGATCAAGTACATATCAGTGCTATCTTTGAAATAAATGCTTCTCGATTAAATATTTTCCCGTAATTATAAGCAATAATTGGCTATTAAAAGCTCACAACATCATAATGCAAAGCAAACTTTACTGTTTATGAAATCTATATTCTATTCTTCAAAGTTTGGGTCTTCTGCAAGAATTGCGCAAGAAGGCCGCACATAGGGATTAACTCATCGTATTGGTTGTATGTGTGTCTGTGGTCCAAACTGTTAACCCTTGATATAGTTCCATGCCGTATGATTCCTTAAAGGTACGATGATGTAACTTTGGTGAAGGAAGGGGCGGGGTGGGTGACATGTTGGTGCGCTCATGTGACATTGGTGACTCATGTATAGAGATATGTGTCTTGTTTGTTTGGTAGGTTTTTATAGCGCGTCCATTGGCATCCATTTTGAGACATTTGATAATAACGACTCAAGACATTTAAGATAGTCTTACTGGGATTTTTTGGAATGATCATTCCAACTAACACCACACAAAAATATATCTAGAGCCTATAACGTGAATGATTGGCTTTACTGACTGCTTTTGCAGCCATACTGGATGATGCCATTTTGCAGATTAGATATCAATCACTTTGATTTTGTTATGGTTTAAAATGCTCTGAATATAGTGATTACACAAACATTACCGCTTTTGGTTATATTAGGCCTAGTAATTGAATTAATAGCCATTGGGAAGCCATCTTGAATGGTTTAGTGATTTGATTATCCAATTATTGACAGTTTCATATTGGTGTCAATAATTATTGCTAAAGCATGAGTATATATACCAAAATAGGTCTAATCACATGCTTTAAATCGTATCGGCGGCCATATTGAACTTTTTATTTTTTTTATTTTTTTTATTTTTTGCTTTTTTTAAGTTTTTTATTTTTTTCTTTTTGTGGTTAAAATATTATTTTATTTCTCAATTGTACTTGGGAAAGATTTCTCATGGAAAAACCCTTTGTTTATTGGAAATCCCCTTGTACTATATTGAGATTAGACCAAGTGTTATTTACTAGATATATTGTGCAAGAGAAGTGGATTTTCTCCTAGTGCTGTTTGAGATATGCACCTGTTGTTGACAGCTAGAATAATGAATGGGATTCCCAAAAGGGCTAAATTTAGAAACTGAGTCAACTTGTTTATGCTTTGAAATCAAAACATATTGCATAACTTGGGGATTCTCCATGATGTTATAAATGTGAAGTGATGCAATGCAGATGATGTAATTTATGTGAAATCCAATTGGTCAGCTTGTGGAAGGTTATGTTTATGCATGATACTGTGGTAATATCTATTTTAAGACTTGGAATCCTGATTTAAGGAGAGATTTGAGTAAAGTCTCGCGGCCAGCAGCCAGAGTAGCAAGTAGCTAGAAGCTATAGCTAGTTTTGATCTGCAATAATTGCAGACCTGTACAGTACATAGTGCCAGGATTTATTATATTTTCAATTCCACGTGAGCGATGTGCTATAATTATTCTACTGTCGTCTTTGAAGCCAAAAGTGCTGGGAATCAAAATAGGATTCCAAATTGTGGACAGATAGAAATCGTGGTGATTATCTTGGACTGACATACTGTGGAATATTAGTGTCGTCGAGGGACTTATTAACCTTGTCATCTTGAACTGCTGAGGGCTGTAGGCAGGATTTATTTATTTTTTTTTGTAAAAGTGGACCTAGCACCCAATTCGTCCTCTTTGAATATCTCTCCACCAAAAAGTGAACTTTCTTGTCAAATTTTCTCTCTTCCCCTATTGTAGAATTAGGGGTGCGACTGTACCCATAGATAATTTAATTCCTATGCTGTTCCGCTAGTGCTGGACGGTATGCTCGTTTAATTTTATTGCAATGATTTAGATTAGTTCCAATATCAAATTGAATACCGTTATTCAATTGACACTAAAAAAGGAATAAAAAAAGATAAAAAGGAACCTGAAATGCTTGGTCCTCTGCATACCGAGCGACTTGACTTAGAGCGCCATTATTTGCTGGAGTCGATGAACCTTTTTTCTCTTGGCCAGCCTAAACATAATGGTTTCGAGTCTGGACTTTGGACAATACTCTGATTGTTAAGTAAATGTAAACAAACAAAATCCTGTTTAATTACTACTACAGACTACAAATTCTTCACTTATTTGCAGAGAATGTAAAAAGGGAACGGTGCCATGGAAGTCACAAATGTTCTTTTTCTGTCCACATTCGTGATCCTCCTTGCCACAACCACAAGAGTACTGTCAGCAACGGCAACACCAAAGATTGCCATCATCGGCGCTGGTATCGGAGGCAGTTCTTGTGCCTATTACATCAATAAGTTCATACCAAATGCCGAAATAACCATATTTGAAGCAAATGACAGAGTTGGTAAGTAGTAAACTACTTTTTATGCCTAATTTACAGGAAGAACATGAGCTCAACTAGTCGTTCTAAAATCTTTTTAAAATCATCCATGATCTCTTAAAAGAGCTTTTCTCTTGCATTGTCAATTCCATTATCACATCTCGTCTTGACTTTTGCAATTCAGCCTTGGTTGGTATCACTTCAGATCAACTTGTTCGACTACAAAGAATTCAGAATTCCGCCGCCCGTCTCATAGGGCGGCGGATTTAGAAAGCTAGAAAGCGCAAATTACGATCATTATGACACCCATTCTCAAGGAGCTTCACTGGCTTCCCATCAATTATCGCATATAGCGCGCATTAAATTGTGTGTTTTAGTTTTTCGTTATTTTGAAGGGACCCTGCCATTTTATCTTTCTTCTGTCCTGCATGTGCACTTACCAACCGTTCTCTCCGTTCCTCATCGCAAAAACTCTTTAAAACCCCTCGCCTCGTCTTGCTCTCAAATCTGCTCTGGAGCGATCCTTTCGTTTTGTTGCCCCATCAGCCTGGAACTCCCTCCCTACCACACTTCGTAATTTATCCTCCCTTGCTCAGTTCAAGAGCCAGTTAAAGAATCATATTCCATCAGGCATTCCCAAACGCATAGTGGTTTTGTGGGTCTTTCGGTTTTTTGTGTCTTTTTGTGCGCATTGATATCTTCTGATGATTTTGCGCGTTATAAGAACTCTGTATTATTATTATTACTATTAGATACAGATGGGTACAACGTCTGGCTGCTTCATTGAATTCCGCAAGGTCCTTGTCTTTGCATTGTTGCTCCAACAGTGGGCAGACCAAGAGATGTTCCAATGTCTGTGGTGCTATTCCACAACAACAGGTAGTGTCCCGAATGCTACTTCCTCCGGTAGCCCCCACTTCTGCAAATAAACCTTAGGTCGGCCGATTCTGGTTCTCAATCTTTTGAGGCATCCCCATTCAGCCCATGAGGAGTCAGTCCCAGGTGGAAGATGCTCACCGGGTTCAATACCAATAGATGTTACTTGGTTGATAGCAAGTCTTTCTTTCCACAATGCGACTCTCCTAAGCTCAGAGTCTGTTTCAAGAGGTTGGACTTTGCTTAAGAAACTCTCTCTGGATTTAAGACGGTTGGCAGTAGGTCTCTGTCCGGTCATAGGGTGCTTCACATTAGATGCTTGGCAGCTATGCTCTTGCATGCTCGCTACACTACAACGGATGTCTGGTGCATGGAGCCATTCCTGTTAGGATGTTCTCCGTTAGTGTTGGACGAAGACATCCTGTGATAAGCCGGCAGGAGGCATTTAATGCTGAATCAAGGGGTTGATCTTTCCCATACAGGGCAAGCATACTCTGCACATCTGCACATCTGCACATGAGTAGCACAGGGCAAGTGCCGTCGATCTTAGGGTATGTGGGCGAGCACCCCATCTTGTGCCAGTGAGTTTGTTGAAGATGTTATTGCGTGAAAATACTTTACTCTTCATGTGGGTCTTATAAGAGAGAGTGCGGTCCAAGGTAATTCTTAGGTAGACAGTGTTATCGCAGTGCTCCAGGGGTGTTCCAGACCAGGTTACTTTGAGCTGACGTTTGGCTTCACGGATGTGTAGATGGAAAGCACACACCTGTGTCTTGGATGGATTGCACGTAGGTGTTTTTCCTCGTAGTAAGGAGTGAGTTCGTCCAAAGCTCTGAAGAGTCTCTCTCAGACTTGTAGTGTGGGTACGGATCATGGGTATGGGTATGGGTACGGGTCTGAGGCCATGGGTATGGGTACGGGTACGGGTCCGAGACCGTGGGTATGGGTATGGGTACGGGTCCCAGACCACGGGTACGTGTATGGGTACGGGTCCAACTGGTGACAAAGTCATGGGTATGTGTACGGGTTCCAAGCCCATGTGTAAGGGTATGGGTACGGGTCCAGCTTGGGACAAAGTCATGGGTGGTTAAAGGTACCGGGGTTACAGTGTCATGGGTATGTGTACGAGTCTTTGGGTACGAGTACAGACCTTTGAGTATTCATCTGGAGTACATATAAGTGCAAGAGTTCCAAAACTTACAAGAACACTATCAGTGATCCACCATGTGAAAGAGTTCAAATATTTCGATTTGAAATTGCAGGATAGGATATATAAGAATGAAGGGTAAGCCTGTGGAATCCTTATAAGTATTTTTAGCAACTGAAAAAAGTGGCAGAAAAGGAAGAAATCAGTATTTTTCAAAGATATGTCACTGTCCAATTAGTTGTTGCAGTACATGTATGTGTCCCCAATGGGTAAAGTTCAATTAAATATTGGGGACAGTTAATGACTCGAACAGTGCAAATTAATTGTGAAAGCTCTGAGGCATACCTCTGTGGTGCATAGTTCTGCAAATTGATACTCGAATAATATCCATGGTGTATCTGTATAATTGTGTATTATAATTTGTGTATTTTGCTACAGAAATGTAGTATCAAATGTTAAAAATGAAAAACAAAAGGTAAATGGTGTTTACTTCATTATTATTTAATATAAACCATTTCTATTGCTTTCAAATTACAAAATTTGAAATTTCATTTGTTTTTGTACCAAAGAACTAATTCCCAGCTTCCTGGGCTTAGTCCTTCCAGATGGGAGCTTAACATTCAATCAAAAAATTATTTTTAGGGACACCCTGATGTGTAATCCTTCTTGCAACCGTTAAACATTTCATCAAGTAAAAACAAAACAATTAAAACTCCATTAATATCCATTAAAACAAAGAATACCGGGCCGGTGGTTTGTTTTTTTTAAATTTTACCTGGGTCACAGCTAAAGTATGGCAACAACACCAACATGGGAACCTAGCTTGAAACTGGTATGGTTACAAAGACCATGGGTATGGGAAGGCTAGGTCCCAAGACGCATGGTATCGGTACGGGTCCGAAACCCGTGGGGTATGGGTACAGGTCCAAGACCATGGGTACGGGGATGGGTCCGAGACCATGGGTCCGGGTACGGGTCCGGGTCCAAGACCATGGGTACGGGTACGGGTCCGAGACCATGGGTACGGGTCCGGGTCCAGCATGTGATAAAGTCATGGTACGGGTATGGGTACGGGTCCGAGACTATGGGTATGGGTACGGGTATGGGTACGCAATTTTGTACCCGGGTATGGGTCCGGGTACGGGTATGGGTACGGGTACTACAAGTCTGGTCTCTCTTCAACAATTGTGAAGTCTGCATCTTGTGCGCTAATTCCAAGATCGTCTGCATAGATAAAACGACAGGTTCCTTCACTCCTATAGGTTGGTCGTTGGTATAGAAGTTGAACAGGAGAGGTGCGAGCACGCTCCCTTGTGGCAGTCCATTCTTGAGCCTATGCCATCGACTCTTCTTCGCTCCTAGCTGAACAAAAAACATCCTGTTTGTAAGCAATCCTTTGATTAGCTAAGTCAAGCGAGAACGGTGCCATGGAAGTCACAAATTTCTTTTTTTTCTTTCCGCATCGTGAATCCTCCTTGCCACAACTAACCACAAGAGACTGTCAGCGACGGCAACACCACATATTGCCATCGTCGGCGCTGTAATCGGGGCAGTTCCTTGGTGATTCCAAAATCTTATGGAGTAGGCATCTGTGATTAACAGAGTCGTATGCTGCTGATAGTTCGACGAACACAACCCCGGTTACCAAACCCTTCCCCTCGACACCATCCTCAGATGATAATTAATTGAGTTAGGGTTGAGTACTTGGCTTGTTGATTTTCCTGGCCGGAAAAATGCTTGTTCTGGTATGAGTGTTTGTCTATCACAGGTGCGATAACAGGTTAAGCAGGAGGGACTTACTGTATTTTTTGGAACAAACGAAACAGAACTCCCACTTGGATTACACGCTTATTCCGTTATATTCACTTATGCGTGCCATCGGAATAAAGCGTGTACTCCAATGGGGGGTTCTGTTTCGTTTCGCAAAAATACAGTAAGCCAAGCAGGAGATGTTAAAGAGTTGATTATGTATGGTGAGGAGTGATATTGGTCGTAGCTCTTGGTATTAGATGGAGCTTTTTTTTCCAGGCTATAGGATGCCATAACAAATGTGACGTTTTTCCCAGATCTATGGGAACCTGTGGGAAATAAGGCAGCAAATAGAGCTCAAGCCATTCCTTGGCTTACTGGGCGACGTTTTTTAGCTGCGCAGATTGAGAGGTCGTCAAGGCCTACTGCTTTTTCTGATTGAAGTTTAGCAATAACGGATTCTAATGAGGGGAGGTTGTCCCTGTTTGAAGATGCGGATGAAACCAGGGTCGCCACTAACCCCTTACGGTCTAGTTGGATCTTCTTAGGCTTCTGTGCGCGCTTTCAATTTAAAAGCAGTTGGTGGGCAACTTGGTTGGGTACATTTGGCTGCGTAGGTTTCTGTTTGGGATCCCCCGAAGCTTTCGGATGGAAACGCATTCTTTCTTCCTTGGCTGTTATGGTCATATCGGTGGATTCACTTCAAGTATGCCAGGTCCTTTTCCTGTAATCATCCTCTTTGGAAACTTCCTCAACCTTTAGCAGTGTTTGAGCTGAGAACGAATCAGCGTCAAACATAGTAGTATACCTTGATTTCTTTACTTAGCAATTCCTGATAAGGCATGGTAATATTCCGTCCCTACAACTCTGAAACCTCTGGTATGAATCTCCAGCAGTCTTGTTCACTAGTTGGGCAAAATTTGTCATAGTTAGGGGTTTTGGATATCTCTGGTCCTTTGGATCCTCTCCACCTTGTGTTCCAGGTCAATCAGTTAATCCTTGCCAGTCTGCTAGTTAAAGCGCAAGCTTATGTTTGGTCTTACTGCAGCATTGACTTCGATACCGATTGGTCGATGTTGATTTAGTGGGACAGGATCCAGAACAATCTTGCTACAACACAAGTGTAGAGATGTTTTTTGGCTAACAAAGCTAGAACAGGGTTGAACCTCTCCTTCAACGGGCACTGATAAAATGATGCGGCGGGGGGCGGCAGCTAGGGTCATGAAAGGAGATGTAGATGTTGAATGTCTATTCCCATTCTTCGATAGCTTTGTCCGCTTTAATTAGTTTCATTAGAGCCCCCATTGGGGGTACTATGGCTTGTTGAATCGCCAATGAAGAAGTGAGGTCAGTGGCGGCGCGCCAGGGGGGGGGGATGGGGGGGGGGGGCATTGCCCGCCCCCCCCCCCAATTTTTTTCCTGCCCCCCAGTGTGCCCCCCCCCCCCCGGTCGAAAAGAAAATGAAGGATTTGGGGCAAATTCAGTGATTTTGGGGCCAAAATCATGTGATTTTGGCCACAAATTGGTGAAAAATTTCAAATTTTTCATATTTTGCCCCCCCAGCAATTTCACTTTTTGCCCCCCAAGATTTCACTCATTCACTTTGCCCCCCGTTTGCCCCCAGAAAAGAGGTCTGGTGCCGCCACTGATTTAGGTTTGTGATCGAGGGTGCTTTATGTTGCTTACTGTATTTTGCAAAAAGAAACCGAAACAGAACCCCCCCATTGGATACCGTATGTCATGCCATAACGTGCATAACGAATAAAGCGTGTAATTCAATGGGAGTTCTGTTTCGTTTCGCCAATACAGTAAGCCCTTTAATGTCTACTATTAATGTATCGTTAGAAGTAACCACCCCCAAAATGGTCGAATTATGAAATTTCTTTGGTGTAGCTACATCCGTGATGAATTTCATGACCCTTTGATGCATGCGAGTTACCCTTTCCAAGAGCAAGAATCAAGGTCTCCAAGGGGTCAGAATTCATGGCCCAATGGTCATATTTATGAAATTGCATGGTGTAGCCACCTACCTTACTATGGATTCTGTTATATTTTTATGGGTCCATCTGCTGCAGCAGAGCAGTGCATTGGGACTTCTTCTTCGTAGAAATGCGTATGTGTTTAGTTTGTGATTAACCCTAACCAGTTGGATTCCTACTGTTTTACCCATTGCTAAGTCAACCTTATATACTCGATCAGAAGCAGCCCTGGCTCAACCTCATATAATATTATTCAGAGTGACCCGCTCTGATACCCTGTGATCTTTCACCCCATTCACAACCGCGATGTCACAACACGACACATGGCATTGCGTTCCAGGGAATACTGTATTTCAGGAGAATGGTACCCTTCTAATGTTTGGTCACCCAAAGACACTTAGACAATTTTGAAATTAAAATCACACAAAATATCTTCACTGTGTTTCAGATCATTTTATAAATGTTCACTAAAGGTTCCATTTTGTTTTGAATTCAGCAAATTTTGTCAAGTTGAACCTAAAACCCTTATTTATGGCCAAATGGTTTTTCCTCTCATCCCAAAGACCCCCGATTTTTTCCACATTCGTCAATCATTGAATGCTTGGTTGAAAATGCCACGTACCGTACCATACAACCTTGTTCCATTTTGTGAGTGCGCCCGGACATCAATGGCATACAAACTGAATATATACTGGCAAACAATTTAATATGGTACCTTACACTTACTTTTTATATAGGTGGACGCATTATGAGTGTCGTCATTGAAGTGTCACCAGAGAGGTTGGAGATGCTGCATGGGCATCGGCAAACCAGTATGTATGAAAGGATTAAACTATAAACAAGAAAACATGTGGTGCTGGGCACAATGTAGCCCCGCGCAAATGGCAGACAGAATGATTTAAAACATCCGAACAAAAGCCAAGATAATTGGAGAGATAAAATAACATTTCAAACAAAAAATGCTAGTGTATGTGCTTTTATTGAAAAAAACTGATGTATAAATAGTGGTATCGTAAACTTAACTCAGTCACTATACTCTTGTTCAAGTTTACTGCAGTACCTAAATAGTCGACTCGCCATCGTAACTGATGTCAGCTGTCAAGAAATGCCAATATTTCTGAATATGCAATGATATAAACCAGGCACTGCTGGCACATCGCCCAACTTGCCTGATATTTGACCCGATATAAAACACGTGGAAATAGAACCTTGTACAGATCCAATAGTAATTTGTATTTAAAAACACTTAAAAGACAATATATCTCAAACTGTATCATCATTTTACTTACACAAAATATTTGTGTTGACAGAAATATTATGCCTGTTCATCACAACCTGATGCAATTTTAGCACTGTTCATCATTTTCAATTGTCATTAAAAATTGTTAATGACCAGGATCTTCAGGCGGCTCAATACAGCAAAAAATCCATGTCTGTCAAGCTTGTTATTCCACATCTATAGCCCCGCGCTCCCCGCAGGGCAATAAAAGCTCTTGCACAAACTGAGGTTTTCCAAAGTTAAAATAAAAAATGTGAAGCCAAGTAGACAAGGTGGGTTTGGTTAATTTCACAATGACTACATTTAAAAAATTATCATGAAACATGAAGTGTCAGTTAGTGTTCACAAATAATTTGAAAAATCTATAGTAGCATTTATACTATACTTTATCACCGTTTAGACCTTTTGGGCAAGGGCCAAAGGTCATTGCACATCGACCCATATTTACTTCAAATAGGTAACAAAGGGTTGCACATTGATTGTAAGCTACTGATTACGTGTGTCCCAACACAAATGGATTAATAAAAATGCATGAACCGTAACGTTTCACAAATTGGTCTAATTTTTGAGGCCAACTTTCAACTATTAGTCACTTGCCCTCTGACCACTACCCTGTCAAGTGCTTCATCAAACATCAAACTGACTTGAACCAAGCATTAGAACTCTGCAGACTCAGCAAATTTACAAATTCAAAAGAGCCATCTTCGCTCTAATATGGATGCATTTCTGCGTTTGCCTTCAGTGCTGACATTGATTATCAATTATTCTCTAGTAATGAATATAAAAAACATCTTAGCCAAGACAC
>JAMKCH010015341.1:0-25088 GCA_023653785.1 Ophioderma brevispina | reverse complement strand
ACAGCGCCTGACGGAATCAATTATAATACCTCATTTGCATCCATGGGACTTCTACATGAAAGTCTACCGCAAATCGATACCAGATGGCCTCCGCCAGCCCATTGAACATATAATTTGAAACCACTTACGCTGTACCTTCGTTTTTATGGTTTGTCATTGCTTGACATTATTTTTATGATTAGAAGGTTCCAGGTCACAAATCTATGGAAATTGTGAAATCCAAATGGCCGTTCAATAACTTTTGTCTTACGTTTTATTTTCCTCGTCAGAGCTTTTTTTTATACTAGAGGGCTCACTTCAGATGACCGTTAAGAACGGGTGTGAGAGGGAACAATTTGTCTTTGCAGTAACGGTGTGCCAACATGTACTAGCCATACGACAAAGGTCCATCCTATAAATAACCCATAACTAGTGATAACATCTAGTCTAATTGTGTTGATTGTATGTATTACGTCATTTTTTCTGTCCTAACTGTGCGATAACGGTTTGCTGAAAAAAGTATACCATAAAACGTTCCTTTTTTTTAACTTCACAAACAAATGCGATGACATATGACTAGCAGCTTGGAAGGAAATTTGAGCAATATGTGGATTCGACATGCCTGTTACTACGCTAGACGTGAGTGTGTTTATGTCTGTGTGTGGTGTGGAGGGGGGGGGAGGGGCACACGATCTGCCTCTATTGTCATTGGAAATTTCAAACGTAATTTGGGGAACTGCTACGTTATTTTTCTATGGCATCCTCTTTCTATTAGGTACATTACAAAATCACCCTCTTTCACCTCGTTCAACAGATCTATAATATCCTGATAATTTACGAAAAACAGTATTGAAACGGTCAAAATAATCCGTCGAGGTTAGTGGATTAACCTCGCTGCAAAACAGTGCAATTTCCAATAGCATTCATTAAGATTTAAAATATTCGTGACCAGGGATAGTCTTTAGTCAAGTCTTGTCCGATGTGTGTAAGAACGCCCTCTTACGGTATTTAAATTCTTTGATGAGACTAGCACTCAGGTTACGGACGCCAGTGTTGATTCCGATTTTGAATCCACAGTTGCCGTTAACTTGCATGTCCCCCCCCTATGTTGAATTGAACGCAGTATTTTCGGCACGTTTGTGTCTGGTGCTGCAGCACAATACGTATGTCGAACACCTGAGGTCGAATTGACCAATGAGCATTTAGATTCGAGCCACCAACTCACACTTGCACGCGGAACAAAGCGCAACACACGTAACATTGATAGAAACTTGAACTTCGAACCCGCGGGGTGAACCCAAGTTCTGTCGGAGTTGGCCACCCATATACGTGCTAGGACCTCGCTACGTTGATACGTGTGGCACGACCTCCAAATACTTGAGAATGAGACTAAATTTGAATAACGTGGGGGGGGGGATGTCTGCTCGATTTGAGCCTTTGGGATTTCCCAACGGTAATTTAAGGGTTCTTAATGCATTGTCTACGGCAGTCTCGATCCCAGTGACATTACAAATCACCTCTCAAACCTTCATTCAATATATCTTAATGATTCATGATAATTGTATAATTATTGACTTCAAAATTCGTCGGGGTTGGTGGAATACCCCGCTGCAAAAAAACAGTGTTATTCAATACGGTTATTTGATTGAAATTATTCATTTTTAAAATTCTCGAGACTGCAAGAACGTTATTTATTCAAATTTAGTCTCAATCTCAAGCATTCATTGAAGTCCTACCACGCTTTCGATTTCACGAGGTCCCGAGCAGGAACATCGACAAAAGTAACGATAATACTGCGCTAATAGCAAGACAACGTAGTGACAGAACTGGCTCATGACTAACCACAATTTGCTCAAATTTTCCTTCCAAGACCTGATTTTTTCGTAGATCGTCGCCTATTTCGTTCAGGTACATTAGGAATCAGTTTAATGAGTAGGCCTTTTTTGCCGCAAATGGTTTTCGGCACAGTTATGACAGAAAAATGACCGTAATAGAATTTACGACTGGGCTCATGATAGGGCCATTTTTCTGTCATAACCTAGTGAAAACCGTTTGCTTCAAAACGTACCCACAAAGGATTCTTCTTATGTTCACTTCACGAAAACATGCGATGAACTATAAAAATCGGGTCCTTGTAATGCAAATTTGGAACAACATGTGGTTCGCATGAACCAGGTCCGCCAATTCGTCGGTATCTTTGTGTTGGCATGAGAGCATTATTTCTCGTAGATGTTCGTGCTCGGACCTCGTTAAGTCGATCGTGGTGGGATCCCCAATACGTGAGAATGAGACTAGATTTGGCTAACTAACATTTTCGGGATATATTTAAAGTTCGAAAGTGAATTCCAAATGCATTTTTCTCAAAATTTCTTCTGCGAACTTAAAGTTGCGCAGAGACGAAATTGTTAAAAATTACCTTCCATGCCGTATGGTAAAAATTTACGGAATTCATCAAGCTGTTTGGTAGGAATCGATCAGGCAAATTGTGGCAAAAATACCGATATCAGGATCGGGGGGAAGGTGGGATGTCTTTGGCATCACTGTGTGCCAACGCGTACGAATTACGGAACATTTTGTTGTTGTTGGATTGTAATGGCGGTTTCAGCTACTTAGGCTTTTTGAGCAAAAAGCAAAACTTACTTTTATAGATAAATATTAATTCGTCTTGGTTGAATGGGCCTTCAGCAACTCAGGCTATAAATATAATGCGGAATGGTCACTCACATAAATACCCAATAAACCAGTGTTGACAGATTCTATCGGTGTTGGTCATGTATTACCAGGTCATTCTCTACGATTCCTCGATGTTAACTTCACGAACACATGTGATGAACTATGACACATCAGGGTCTTGCAAGGAAGAATGAGGAAAAATGTGGTTGACATGAGCCAGCTCCTGCCAGGAACCGTCGGGTATACTGTTTTTGGTGTTTCACTGTGGCGTACCGGGGGGGGGGGGGGGGGGAGGTTAGCTGACCCCCTTGTGGGAATCTTTCCCCCCCTCCTTCCCCGGAAAAATTTCTGGAAAGGCGACAATTTACCAGTGAAAACAACATAGGCCAATACCATACTAACAAATTGCTTGCCCATGAAATATGTGGCCCCATTGCCAGCCCCGAAAAAAAGCTGGTTACGCCACTGGTGTTGCATATAGCGCCAAAAGTCTCTTGTGCGTTTGTATCGGTTTGTATACGTTCGTGCCCGGACCTTGTGGAGTCGATAAGCGTGATTGGACCCCAAATACATGAGAATAAATTCACAAAATACAAAATTAAAAAAAAACGTTCTAGCAGTCTAGGGGTTGGGGGGGGGGGAAAATTTTTGAAATTGCGCGAAAATTGGAAATGCATTTTTCTCAAAAATTGACTTCTACGAAACTAAAGTTCGACAGAACAAAAGAGCTTAAAGGGTGTCTTCTTGTGTATGGTAAAAAATGAAGGAATTCTTCAGCGAGTTTGGGAGGAATCAAGCACGCGGTAATGCCGATTTAGGGTTTTTTGTTTCCATAGAGCTCCACAGGAGCTCGGCACCCTTAACAAATCCCAATCTAGTATCGACTCGGGCGTCCTCCCCCTGTCCATAGCTGTATTTTTTTTCTCATAGAGCTCCACGGGAGCTCAGCATAATCAAAATCACAACTCTAGTATCGAACATCGGGGTGTCCTTTCCCGATAATTCAGTTAATGCTGATTGTGTCATTTGGATATCGCAAATATTCCCTGTATAATTAATTCATCTAGGAACCTTTCTCAACATCATGATCACGCAAAAGTAAGGGCAAAAACTGATGACTCTATAAATCCCGTATTCGTCACTGAAAACATGTGTACGGAGCTTGACTACCGCGAATTGGACACTCAACAAAAATATGGCTCTTATAGATGGTTACCAGCGGGTCTATAGATATCCATGGGGAGCCGGGAGCCCTTTTTGGGGTTGGGGAGGCTTGTTTTTTTTTTTTGGCAAACTACTATTCCCCTCGTTATAACAAGTAGAGTAAAACGGATAGGGTAGTCAGGCACATAACAACGGTTCACAGCGCACTTGGCACGTGGCAATATGCTTGGGACTGCCGTGATACCTCCCCTAAAGTGCTCTGGCAGTGATCCCCGGGGGTTAGTAACCTACACGGTTCAGTGGAGGTACTCGGGTGGGGATCTTCGTGAACCGATCTTCATTACTGCTGCCCACTGTAATGATGATAAATGAGTCTCTTTTAATACACTGATTTAGACTTGTTTCATCCTGCGAAAAACCTTTGCTTTTCAACTCATTCTGCCAATTTCTCTTGGGGGCCCCTGCTCATTTGCAACATCTTCTTTTTACGGAAGACCCTAATTGTTGTTCTAGTAAGCTGGCGGTAACTCGTCACATGTCCCCATTGATTGTGATAACGTGTGTTTTTCGATAAAAGACCTTTATGGGTTTATGGATTTTTGATATGTGTGATCACAAATTGTTTAACTTGATTTTAACATAAAAGAGTTATCTGGGTGCTTTACCTACCACCCCCCTTGATATAGGATAACGAAGATGATCAAGGGAGGTAGCAAAGTTTATTTTTCTTGTTAGATCTAGGGGCAATTGCCCTCTAAACAGTAAGGGTCCACTCCGGATTTTTTCAAAAGTGATTTAAATGCAGTTAAAGGACTGTAGGCAGATTGGGAAAGATAGTCACCTGAAATAATTGTGTTATTATAATTTTAATATGTATTATATACATTATGTTCTAAAAAACTCTCGCTGAATTAGCACGTATTGATTACAGGCAATTGCAGTAGGGTTGTTCGTAGCCCTTGTTTTAAGGACCCCAAACGCCTATGAGAGAGTAATCCCAGAGGACGATGAAGAATACGAACTGAAGATGACGAAGAATGCTCCACAATTATTGTTCGTTTAACTGGACCTTAACCCTCATTATGTCACATCGGAGAGTTTATTGGCCAAATGTCTTTTAACCTTACTAAGGAATTTTTTCTCCGTTGAGGGGCAATATGCCCAAAAAGCCATTCGGCAAGGTGGGACTCTAAATCATCATGCATAGAATACAACTAGTCCAATTGTCATTTTAGACTGAAAACCGCATAAACCGCATTTATAACTCAAATTTGTATTTCGCTATTGGTCTGTGAAATGAACAATTTTGGCGACTCGCGGAACTTTATATAATTAGACATGTTCGGACTTATTTTGAAAATCATGGAAGAAGAGGACCATAGTATCCACTGGACAAAAGCATAGCACAGTGCTTTATAAGAGGAATTTCTGGAGGTGTAGGCCGTGTGTTGCCAAAACAGCTTGGTAAAACGGGGGTTAAAGTAACGTTCTAAATTTTATATTCGTAACGCCGAACGGGGATAGAAATGTATAATTTCCACTGAATATCCATCGTAAGTTTGATGCTGTTTTGGACCCGACTCCCGCAGACTTTATTTTTCCAGCTTTGATCATCACTAGTAATTTTTTAAGATTTCACTTTAGCTAAAAAGAACATTTTTTTCCTAATATTGAGGACGGTTAGACGGTACAAGGGATAATTTTTCATGGGGAATCTAGTAATGTGTAGATGTATGACCACGCGAAATCAGACTGCTCCAGTTGGACAATCGGAGCTATAAATGGTCAAAAAGGGGACCCTTAACGGGAATTTGGACAAAAGGGTTTGATTTTTTAGAAAAAGAGGTGGGGGATTAAAAAAGGATTTAGGCCCTATTGGGGGGTGACTTTTGTTATTATTAATTTCGTGGTAATTGCATTGCGTTGATAAAAGTAGTAATTAGGCATATGGCACTTTAATGTTTCAAAGTCGTCAGATAGCACAAATTTTGAGCTAATGGGTTTTTTGTGCTAAGAATAAGTATGATTTTTTTATAAGATTACTTGGAAAGTAATTCACATAATTAATCTATTATTTTACATTACAGGTCATAATTATTTAGTTTAAGTTACAAAGTAAATGCATAATTAATACATAGTTTTTGCATTAAACCGACTTCTTAAAATTGTATTGCATATTTTACGCAGAACTCCTCTGCCTTTTTAATTTGAGTTAAATAATTTAAACTTATTGATTCAAACGCTCTATCTTGAAAAGCCCCGGCTTTTTATAAGACAGAGAGCTATGAGATACAGCTTCATTGCGATACATTTCTTTGAAACAATAGTGTGTGATATCGCATCTTAAAACATTCAAAACACAACGCAAATTTTTGTATAAATATACAGATAATATTCAAACGCGAAGACTTTGAACTCGGCTTAGTTCCACAAGAATCCTGAAACTGGAATCCATCCGCATACCCAAAGAAACCAACGAGTTGAGATTGCATTGCTATTGTCCGCGAGATCCTTGTGTACTCGTTTTTCCATGTCTCATTTTAATTATCATCGCTCCTATAGCAATCGAAAACTGATTTGCATTTCGAATGACGGAAAACCTACACCAACCTGTTGGTGCATGATGATATCAAAGCAAAGGAAAACACACAGGTCTTTCATCAATGTGAGTTTGCCTTAAGAGCAGAAAAGTATTTTAATCACATTGAAAGCGTGGGTTGTGACAATTAGCGATCCTGGGTTCACTAGTGAGCCTCTGATGTAGTTCATCCAGACTTGTTACAGAATAAACTGCAGGAATTATGCAGTTTATTTCCGTACAAGTCTGATAATTCATCAGGGGTACTAGGCCCAGGTCGCTAATTGTCACAACCTTGCAGTTTTTCATAGTACCTTTAAGGATGGTCTTCAAAAACCCAACCGTCGGTGGACTGACGGTTCATGGGCATGTGAGTCCGTATTGCATTGTTTAGAACAATAGAAACAGTTTCCAACCGGAAAGGACCAGGGGCTGGACTGGCGAGCAATCTGCGGTCGAGTTTTGAAGCCGTCCGTCGTTAATTGATCTTTGGGCGCTAATACCTCACCTGCGTTGCCGATATATCGATGGCTTTCGACGCACTCAACGAACCGCTACAATCAGTTAAGCGCCGGCCACAGTTTCACAAAATATGAAATTTCTTCAAGTTGCTATCAAATGTAGTCTGGCAATTGGGAAGCATTGGAAGAACAGAATATATTTTACACATAAAAATAACATCCCCCAAAACAGATAGGGACATTGTATGAGGATAAAGACTCAGGTAATTTGTAGGCCACTTTAAGTTGTCCATAACTTGAATCAACCAAATGTGTCATAACCCACTTACATGAATATTTTTTGATCGACTCACTGATAATTAAAACACAAAGGTATAGACCGGTAAAACAGTGTGCATAGCGTGGGAAACATGCCTACGGCGTGCGTGTTCTTGGGTTAATTAACGCCATTTTCGTCGTCTTGCTGAATTAACGTCGCCCGGCGCGTTAAATTACAAAATCGTTCTGTTACCCATAAGGAAGCTGATTTGGTCTTAATCATTTCGGGTGAGGGCTTTTGTTATTAAAAGCTTACAACCATGCAACAAAAATATCGATTTTGAAAAATCTTGAGGCCGCACTATTTTCAAATGTGCCAGTTGTTCGTTAAAATGAATTAACTTTTTATTTGATGCCAGTGTTGTTGGCAGTGACTGCAGATTCGGCGCCCCCGCAAATCACTGCAGTGAAGATGGAACACTGACTTTTGTGGATCACGTGTTTTGTGAAACAGTTCCGTATATTCAATTATTTTTTCTTAATAACCGAGTCCTTATGTAAAAATCTAAATTAGACATATTATTAGTTGGAAAAACAGCTGATGTCAAGTTGGGCAATTTATGCAAAAAAAAACAAAAAAAAAAAATTTATTCACGTGGTAATTAAATAATATACTTTTCCCCTAACATTCTTAGCGTTTTATATCCTCGTTATAATATGTCATTGTCAATTTATATAAAAACGTGCAGGTATTCATCAAAGGGAATAGATATTCAGTGGAGGCTCGGCAGGGGGAAATTGCCCCAACCCCCCCCCAACACCCACCGTGGCACATTGCCCCTGGCCAAAAAGAAAAATACGGTTTGGGGGGGGGGATAATCGATAGGGTAACAATCACCAAATTTGGGCAATTGAGCGATTTGGGGCCCAACTTTGTAATAATCTCAAAATGTTGGAAAGGTTTTTCCCAAAAAAAAATTCACCTTTTGCCCCTCCCAAAATTTCACTCCCCCCAGAAAAAAAGAAGTCTGGCGCCGCCACTGGATCATCTCTTAACACACACTCTACAGGTCAACATCTCAATTCAAAAACGTTTTAAAATTACCACAGGTATAGTATGCACACGCTTTATAATGTCTTCAATTTGCATATACTAAAATTGGACTCTATTTCGTCCAGGCAACAAGTGTCGAAAAATAATGGACATGGCTTGAAGATAAGTTGACTTCCGCAGTCAGTAAGTTACACGTGGACTTTGGTACAATGGGGATTATCATAAGAATTACACAAATACACGGATGATAAAATGTCCTACATGCTGGGTCATGCCATTATTCGTCAGTTGAGAGTGAGAAGGTATGTTTTACACGCAATTTAAATGTATAAGACAGCTTAATCCTCTAAATGTAAACGTTCGAAACAAGGCACTCTCAAAAATTAAGAATATTCACTCTAAAATGGTGAAAATCTTCTAAAAGGGGCAATCTCTTCAAAGCAGTAAAAGAAACACCCTTAAGGATTGTCTACGTGGGTCCGTCTTTAGTAAGATTGATCACCACCCGAGGGAGCCTTAGAGGGTGAAATTTCAATTTAGAGTAATTAGCACTGTTTTTTAACAGTGAATGGAGGGAATTTTAGTAATTTTTTTACTCGTTACATTTGGAAAATAATACATTGTGTTGTGAAAAGCCCAACAACCTTGTTTTCCAACTGCCCCCTAAAAAGTCTCAACTTTTGACATTCCCTTGAAGTGCCCAGTAATGTTTCTGTGCTTGTTTAAGAAAGGTTTGAAATAGCCTATTTCTTAAATATCATTTGAATCCGACATACCATTTAATGTGAAGGTAATTTTATGTATTATACCGATCAGTCGATGTATGGTACAAAGAGTTTCTGTTAACCGTAATGACTTATATTTGGCTGTAGTGTCATAATGGGAAAGAAATCACCAAATTATTATACCTAAGCGATATGAGAAAATATTACGTTTCTAATGATATCAAAATCTCATGGGGCGAGCACCCACAAACCCAAAACGGTTGCAGAACGTTCACAAACGTTTTTTAGTCCTCTACGCTCCTTCGTCTTAATAAACGTTTACAAAACGTTTTTATTATGTCCGCTACGTCTTCGTCTTTAATAAACGTTTACAAAACGTTTTTAATAGGTCCGCTACGTCCTTCGTCTTTAATAAACTCTCACAAAACCGTTTTTATTAGGTCCCTACTTCCTTTCGTCCTTTCATAACGTTTAAAAACGTTTACAGAACGTTTTTAGTTTTGACTAAAACATATTTGCCGCATTAAGCACAGTTCTATGACGTCCAAAAAACGTTTACACAACGTTTTTACCAAGCCTTATCCCAGCAAACACTAAACGTTTTGAAACGTTTCTTGGTTTAGGTTCTAGATTCGTCCATTAATTACGTCTTCGTCTTATTAAGACCTTGAAAGAACTTTTAAAAACGTTTTGGCAAGGTTCTCATTCCCTATATTCAATCTTCGGCTATAAGACGAGAAGATACGTTTTTAAAACGTTTTGCTAGGTTCTGGATTGGTCCATTTCGATTTCGTCTAATAAGAGGCTTGTAACACGTTTATAAATCGTTTTTGCTAGGTTCTGGATTCGTCTATTACGTCTTCGTATTATAAACCTGTCAAAAACGTTTTAAAAACGTTTTTGGCAGGTTTTCGTTCGTCGATACATCTTCGTCTAGAGACCTTTTAAAACCGTTGTTTTTAACGTCCCAATGTCACATTAATACGGTTATAGGGGTAAACATATGTTTAAATATCTGGATGACTCTCCAAATGTATAAAATGGTCCTAATAACGTTTGCAAAATACTAAAAAACAACATCTAGAAAAACCAAATCGCAATAACGTTCCTTATTCTATTTTGGTGTTTTATTTTTAAGCCATGCATTTTTATCAACGGGGCAGTTTAATTCTGTCAGCACCGATGGGGTTAATGTCAGTGGTAATGAAATGGGTTCTTAATAGTTTCACTTTTTGAAAACAAGATACAACCGCTCTTCGCATACACGTCCCACCCTCTAAAAATAGAATTAACCCTTCATAATTATGATTCGTCTAGCTGGTGTAAGTGGTTCAGTGTTTGGTCTTCACGCAATGATCCCAGGTTAATTCCCAATACAGGTCAGTGATTATTTTGTGTCTGTCAAATGAACTTGGGGAATATGCTTGATGTAGATTTCCTTGTAATATACCCCGCTTCCGATATATTACCGATTACTTTTTTTCTTTAATTATAGCGTTTAATTAACAAATTAATCAATTTTTTTGGACTTCTCATAACGTTTTAGAAAACGTTTTGTAAAACAGATTCTTTAATTGCTTTTATAACTTCTAAAACGTTTTAAAACTGTCCAATAACACGTTTTTATGAACGTCCAAACCTTCCACAAAAAAAGTCCAAAAACGTTTTTACAAGAAACGGCCAACGAACCAACTTCGGACGTTTTTAGAAGGGGGGCGTTTCAAAGAAAACGTCCGATGTCGCTGGGTACAGAGTCGAGTATCATTTACTGGTACTTGAACAAAGTCGCTTATGTTTTTTCCAATACTCCCTCTATAAATTTCGTAGATTAAAAACTATCTAATTTGATTGGTATCAGGAGACAAATCTAAGTTTAGATTAAAATTTAAATCAAAATACATGAAAAATAAATCTATTTAAAAATTTTATCAAAAATTTAGATTGTCCTCCGTTTTAATTTAAAGAAGTTTTAGAGAGTATTTGGACACAGTCGGGATATGGCGTCTTACGTCATGTAAATTTATTCAGTCCGAGTTTAATTCTTGTTATGACTCTATAATTAATTTATTTTATCAGTATCATTTTTATTTCTGATCGAAATTTACCTTTCTCTGTTATGACAGTCAAATGTGTTGTAACAGCGCCGCAAAATGAGATAACGTCACTCCAGACTGCATTGTAGGCTATTCGTGGGATAATGAAGACAGGGAGTCTACGGTCCTCAATTGGATGGACCTTAATAATTCCAAACGGTTCACCAGAGTACACATACATGTCGTCAGCGTCAGCTGATCTAGATGGATACCCGTTTTTTGGTCGTCATGCACTATACAAAGGCGGCGGGTACACCGTACGACTTGATGGCGATCCATTAGATGCGATTACGAAACTAAAGAGGTGACAACAGGAGGCATGGATCGACCACTACACTCGAGCTGTTTTTGTACAATTTGGCAGCTACAACGCCCATGTAAATCTTTTTAGTTTTGTAACTCTACTGATGGAGTTCCTGCCTACAGGTTAGTAGCAGTCCTACTAGCAATGAGTCCGAGTTTCAGGCTCTACAATAATAACAGCATCAGGGCTTAAATCTAACCAATCCGAGAACGTAAGATGCCACATCTTTAGAAAACACCCATACGTGAAACTTGGATTATGTGTGCGTTCGATTTATGAACAAAAAGCATTTCACATTTAACACTTAAAATGTTATGGGGTCATTTGACGCCAGATTTGTTTTTCGCGCGCCATGTTTTAATGATTAATTATTTTGTTCAAGATTTAATGTAATTGCCTAAATATCAGTTGCACATATTTTGTTGGAAAAAGATTCAAATTGGCCATGGCGATTTTGGTGATACTACTCAAATTTATGAAAAAAGTGATTTTCAATTTTGGAGGAGCATTTAGTTGTCTGTGACATAAAATCGGTGTTTGGACCGCCATTTCGAATCGGTACAACCGATTTTCATTTTTCTCTGTTCTGTGTAGTAGTGTAAAAAATCCCTTTTCAAAGGGAGCCACACACGCCCCCATACACCACACGGGAAGGGTGAGTGCACTAAGGTTAAGTCCTAGTTATAATAAGCTTCAACTTCATGAATTTAGTTTTGTTTTATAATATTATGTAAAGAGTAGAGTGTACTATAATACTAACAATATACTATGGTTAGCAATAATACACCCCGCTATGCGGAAAAACTACTCGAAAAAAATCACTATGATAGTTGTCATTTTAGGGATTTTAAATACTTCCTGAGATTGTTGAGAAGGTTGTAAATAAACACAAATTTGGAAAAAAATATGTAATGTAATCATAGCACAACTTATAAAGTAGGTCACAGAGTTTAATTAATCTATCTCCTAATTAGGTATTTAGGTTGATTAATTACATATATCATTTTTCTTTTGTTCAGGTGCTGGATACCCTTATTACCGGGTTGATGTCATCAAATTGATTACATACAACGATTCATTCTTCATTTTTCGAGTTGTCTGTGAAGTTACGTTTTTCTTGTTTATCATATTTTTCTTCTTTATAGAGATTAATAACATGCGAGTAGAGAAAAAGAAATATTGGAAGCAATTCTGGAATTATATTGAACTGTTCATCGTTGCATTTTCAATCGGAGCTATCACGACCTATTTCTACCGGTATATCGTTACCCTTAAACTTCTCTCTATTTTTAAAGACAAAGGTGACAACATGTATGTTAATCTTCAGTACGTAACATACTTGAACGATGTTTTTCACTACATGTTCGGCGGCGTTTTATTTTTAGCCTCAATAAAATTCCTTAAACTGTTACGTTTTAACCAACGAATGCACTTCCTGGCTTACACCATCTACTACTGCAGATGGGATCTTTTTTGCTTCGCCATTTTGTTTGCTTTTGTGTTCTTTGCCTTTTCGCTTGGTTTCTACACCGCGTTCTGTCGCCATCTCTTGACTTTGCGGATATAATTTACAGCATGGAGATTGCTGCGAGCGCTCTTAGGCCGATTCTCTTTCCCAAGAATTGCTTATATCGGCAGAGGATATTAGGACCATTGTTGTTCTCTTTTTATAAATGTGCCAATGACTATCTTGGAATCAACTTCTTCGTTACAATCATATACGACAGTTTTCGAAAAGTTAGAATGGAAACCGCCAGCAAGACCAACGAATATAAATTTGTTGTTTTTATGCTTTACGCTTACGGTCTGTAATCGGTTTGGAAAAAAGTCAAAACCGGTGAGCACAGAAAAGCAAGCGTCAGGGGATGTAAATGGGAAATATCAGAATAAGAAGAGGGCAAGGAAAACGATTAAATGATAAAAAAAAGCTCAAGGCATATGACAATCAATCTGAAGAAGTTATCGTATAAGATGACGAGATGGCCAGCGGCATTGGGACGGATGGTGGACCAATGGTAAGCGACGCGATAGCAAAGCGGATCAGAAGTGACAAGGAATGGTATATGCATCGCAGGGCTTCAAGTGGGGTCCTCCTGAGAAGTTGAAATTTTGTGAAAGCGATGAAACCAAAAATACTGTAATCATGTAAAATTGTGGTAAAATGCCTATAATTTCACATGCTTTTCTTTTTAATGTCAAATAGACAACTAGACAATAACAATAATAATAATAATTCTAATTCAAGAGGAAGCCAATAAAAACAATATTTCCCGATGGTTCAATGTATTTCAAGGTGGATAAGGATGCGTGAACAAAAAAAAGGGGGAGGGGGTCCCACAGGCATGTACGCGTGATACATGATTAGGTGTCAAAACAAAGCAGGAAAATATGGAACGAAGGGTATGTTTTTTCTTACAACCCTGAAATTATGATGTAGGTGTTTAGGGTATGAAGATAAAAATCATGAAAAAAACTGTAAATCGGGAAGCTAAGCACCAACCGCCCAATCGATCATAAAAGGTTATATTACCTGAAACAATGCATCCATCTACCACACAACCTAACGCACCCCCCTGTTTCTAGAACACCCCCACCCAGTCCCGGTAACCTCCTCACCAAGATTCCAGAGTGAATCCGCCCCCCCCACCTCAGTCGACATCCGGAGGGTGTAATATTTAGCATCCTTTTCTGTCCCTCACACACCTACACCCCCCCAACACAAGATCCACCAAGCAAGACCCCCCCCACCCCACCCAACTATATCATCTTAGTTAACATAGATTTATATAATTCAGATCATTTAAATTTTTTTTTTTTTTTTTTATTTTATTTTGGTATTTATTTTGACAATAGAAAAAAGTGTATGTTTTTGCATTCTTACGGAAGATTCTCGAGTAAGTAAAAAGCATAGTGAGACAGGTGTGGGCAGGAGATATGGTCCCCGGTAGACCAGAGTTCGGAGACACTAAGTTCTGGTTTTACATAATCCGGGGTATGTGCAAACAGCACACGGAACTATAGTCCCCCGGGCTATGAGATAGGATTGTTAGTCCTGCAAGTGGGAATGAAAGTCGAAGAGGCGCCCGTCAGATCAGCCTTAGCGACCATCATACTCCAATCCGACCTATGGACTGCCAGTCCTTAGGAATTAGGGTCCATCTTTCCGAAAATAAGGACTATTAGTCTCTAGGGATAAATGAACTGTCCAGGGTGAACTATCGCTCCTGAGGGATTAGGGTCCAATTCAGGCCTGGACTATAGACCTTAGGAATTAGTTCCTGTCTGAAGGGAGGCAGACTATTGGATCCTTAGGAATTAATTGCCCTGCCAGAGTGGATGCAGCTAGTTCCTTAGGGATCGGTGTACGATTCCGACGTGGACTATAAGGCCTTGGGGTTATTTGTGCAGGTTTGTATTTGGGCGGACTCTCATATCTTAGGAATTAATGCCCGTAAGAGGTGGGGACTTATTTCCTATGGATTAGCGTCCATGTCTTTTCTTTCCATGAAATCCCCCTATGTAAATTGTGACATGAAAATTTTCAAATACACTTGGTGACCTAATAAAGGCTTGTAATAAACTACTTTTCAGTGGTGGAGATTCCTGCATGATTTAATTTTCAGGAGGAGGTCTATCCAATCGTGAATAGAGCATCCCCGAACAATGAAAGAACGCAGAATCTCCACCACCCCTCGGTTTGCTAATAATGAAGCAGACTCTGATGGGAGTAGTGGAGTAATTAGGTCCCCGCCTAACCACACGACCCGAAGATCCCTCTGACATCAAATGTGTGAAGGGAAGTTCCCCAGCTCACTGATTCCAATTTTCTTTAAATCATTGATTATAAACCTACAGTGACTGAAAATTACCCCCAGGTGACATTTTACATGTCGGGAGTGTGCCCTTGCTCAGTAATCATTTTGAACACAGTTATATGGGTAGATGACAAATTATGAATATGTATATTATTTTGTTGCAATAAGTTCAAAATTAACCCCTGCATGACCTTGACCATCACAACTGTGTGCGGGTTTACATATGGGGTCAGCTAATAAGTCCCATTTTATTATAATAATAATATTAATACTAATAATTTACCTTAGAATTACACTTAGGGGGAAATGTTAATTATCTTTGCTATAATGAATTAATATCATAGATCCCTTTGTTGTCTATGGATTATTTTTATTTTCATGAATTATATGCCCTATCCTTTGACGGAATCAGCGCCAAACAAGGATAACGTTAAGTGGAAACGAATTTCCCCCTAACGTATTAATTATTGCATTAAGAAAGCGAAATTTCCCCCTAACCCACACATCAGCTTTCTACTACTGCTAACAACAAACATACTACTATACTACTACTTCCTACTACTATTTCTCATCTACTACATTACACTAACTACATCTACTACATAATACAACTACATACTACTACTACAACTACTACTACATTTACTACACATACACACTCCTGGGAGGCTCATCAACCTTTGTACACATCTCAAGTACAAATGGTTTGAGTGATTAAATAGTTGACAAGCCTGACAGACCCCTGAACGCGATTCTTAAGTGCTGCAAATGGTGACTTAAGGAAACGGCCAAGACACCGTTTGTACAGGTGTTCAAACATTTCAATTGACCCAACATGTTTGACAAGTGTACCTCATTATTGTAGAACCAATAAAGATGTTCCATAAAAGGTATCGTCTTAATTAGTGCATAACAATAATAGCCAATTTCCCCTTACCTGCTACACAGTTTATAATAATAATAATATAATATAATATAATAATAGTAATAATAATAATTAAAACCAACCATCATAAATTTAAAACCTATTTGTTTTGCATATAAACAAAAATATGGGAGTGTCCTATATCTCACGATAACAAGTATGTTACTCTGCCACATAGAGTCGATGACGTCAGAGAAAATGCTTAAATTGATAATAAGACATCCTTGTCCAAAAATTCCAGAGTATATAGAAAATGCTAAATTGGCACCTACCTGTTTAATTTTTGTTTATTTTGTATTTACCTACTCTTTGTTAAATTTATATTTGATATTTATATATTGATGAATTAAATATAATCACATCAACTTAAAAAGTCTTTTTTGTTAGGGGAAAACGGATTTTCTCGCATCGTTGTTTTCATTCACAATTTTTGAATTTTTTAAAAGGAAATTTTGGTCAAATTATGAAATCTTTCATTGATGTTTTGGGAATGCGTTAGGGT
Source organism: Ophioderma brevispina (assembly GCA_023653785.1). NCBI lineage: Eukaryota > Metazoa > Echinodermata > Ophiuroidea > Amphilepidida > Ophiodermatidae > Ophioderma > Ophioderma brevispina. The sequence continues at coordinate 8,557 of JAMKCH010015341.1, read as the reverse complement.
GTAATTAAGTATTGGGGAAGCACATCGGCATACAATGTTAATAATTTTACTTCGAGAAAAGCTGAAATTATGATGTAGGCCTTTCGCTGGATTGCTACATCTACGTCTCTTCTCAAAAACATTCCCCGTGAATCTGCATCTTCATTTTTTACCTGAAATCCTATAAATGTGAAGAAATTTAATTTACTACTAGCTGCTACTGCTACTACAATTGTATGAAAGATAAAATAAGACAATAATTAATAATACATAGTGAGGACACAGAATAAGATTTATAGGAATCCATTATAAACATCACAAGCGTAAAACATTAATGACCAGAATCTGCAAAATATAGGTTATTTTGTTTTCATATTATACACTTAAGATTTTAGTGTGGGGGGGTTCTTAATAAAACGACCTTTGAGTGTACAAGTGTGCTTAGACTACCCCATAGTCAATGGCATCAGAGAAACACAAAGTTTAGTGTATGCAGTTTTCGTATACTGAGTCTGTTCACATAAACGTATGATGTAATTAATAGGCCTACTACACACCATACGGCGGGCCAGAAATTGGCATAGAAACCGTAGCGTATATATTGGTGTTCTATTTTTACAACTAAATTTTCCAATTTCCAATTCAATTTATTTATTTCCATAAAACAATACATCAAATGACATTATACACACAAAACAAACTATGGAGGAGTAGGCAGGAACCCATTAAGGCCTGAGAATAACCTAAGCCACTTAAAAATACAAGATATAAATACCAGAAATTGAAACTGGAGTGTGAAAGATATAAAAGATGAATCCCTGAAATTGGGAGAAAATCACATAATGTGTATGAAAATACCTCAAGAGGCCTTCCTATGGCATGATTCAGGTTCCGTGTTTTTTTTTTAATGTTTTATTATTTATTTAATTGAAATTTACCTTAATAGCCATATAACTATTCTGCCCATTTACTCAGTCCAAAATAACCGTTGATTGTTTAAAGCTGACTATAAGCCTACTATTTTGATAGATTTAAAGGAATTAATATTTCTAATAGTTATTTTGCTACTTAAATTAGGGTTAGTTTGTACGTGGGTAATTCACCATTAAATGACGTGGTGTTAGGTGTTTATAGATATTTGACAAATTTTTCAAAGTAATGCCAACATGTCACCTGTGGGGGGGGAACGTGGTCACAAGAGTGGGGACACCAGGGGGTGTGGTGTGTGGGATAAAAAGACCCTCATACAGACTATTGCATTTTTTAATCTAGATCAACTCTAACCCCACTCAGTTGGGTTCATTGTATCAATGTTTTGGGAATCTTTTCCGCATTATGCGATGCTCGAGCAAGTGCGTTTCCTTTTTTCCCTTCTTTTTTCTATTTGTGTGCTTTATAAAAGTGCCTTGTCTGTTAGTTTTGTTTGTTTGCATGTGTGTGTTTTCGTGTGTGTGTGTGTGTTGTGTGTTTTCGTATGTGTTTGTTTGTGTTGTGGCGTGTTTGTTTGCATGTGTGTGTGTGTTGTTGCGTTTGTGTGGTGTTTTAAGTGTTTTTTTGTGTGCGCTGTTTGGGTTTGTTCCATGTGTGTTGTGTTGTGCGCGCATGTGTGGATGTGTTGTGTTCACTTTACTTAATCACTCAATCTTATAAAAATCACATTTAATGTACAAAAATCTAACAACATTACACAAATCGTCACACCAGCTGTACATTTTTTGAATTCAATGGCGTTAGGGTTAAGTAATTCATTGCACATGCTTAACTTGAAATTTTACCTATGAGGTCAATGTGTACGATCGTAAGCACCGCCTGAAATTAAAAAAGTGTTTTTATTATTACCCTGAAAATGTTGTCTTATTCAGACAATGAAAATGGTACTATTGTCCTGGGACAATCATACTAGGCTAGGGATCCGCAAACATCCGCAAAAACACTGAAATTGAAACATTTGCAATTTAAAAACAAATTAAAATAAAAACACTCTACTAGACTCGAACCTGTTCATTTACATCCTAAGTCGAGAGACCTTACCGCTAGAACACGAAGGCGTTCCGACACTTCAGTTTTTTTATACCATTTATCACACTCTTATTAACATCTTGTATTCATTATCCTATTGTGTCATAAAAGCCGTATATACAGCTCATTAGCTGAGGACAATGGTTACTTTCACTGGGTAAAAGGAACTACAGTCCGTTAAGCTTCATCAAAACCAGGGGTTCGTTCGCGAAAGCAGTCGTAAGACTAACGTAGCCCTAGTTGCTACTTAAGTTACTACTAAGATTATTTACGCGTTCGTGGAAACTTGGACGTAGGCGACGTGTGTCCTACGAGTAAGCAAAAGATTTACATTAAAATTACGTGTGGTCATGAGTACACATAGCACACTCGTATATTATGGTAAGTGAACAATCGGTCGGCTGTTCGCATTCCATCCATGCATCTTGTTTGCAATCTATCATGGTAACAGCACTTATAGTTCCAGAAAATGAAGGGAGAGGCAGTCCCCTGAACGCATAATAAGATATATAATAGCAACTCGCAGTATTCCTTATTTCAATGATATTTCAATTATTCATATCACAGTCAGATTGGCTGAATAATATGTAATTGCGCAATTGAAGCGACAATGCGGTACATTAGACTTAATTTAACAAAACCCGATTAACATGTTTTAACGTTTTACTATCAAAAATCATTGTTCTTCTGTAAACATGTCCATTCTATCCACACAGATTGCCATGCTATCCATTCCGCAACATAAAAAAAATTAAAAATGCAAGAAAGATGGAAAGAAGAAAGAAACAAAAAAAGAAAGAAGAGAAAAGAAAGAAGAAAGAAAGTACTAGAAATAGAATAGACGAAAGAAAGGAACGAAAAGAAGAAGAAAGAGAAGAGAAAGAAAGAAACGTAAAAAGAAATGGAAAGAGGTATACAGATATGAATCAACCTCTAATCTAGTTCACTTAAATGCTGACTCCGAGATTTCCCAAGAAATGGCGTCCTAAATTTTCTAACAAATCGTAATTTGTTCCATGTACAAAATGCTTGGCCATGCATACTAATCACTGTGTGAAATTGCTAAGCTCAAACGATGTCCATTATAGAAATCTCAATTATGTATAAAATTCCGGGTTATTTCCGGATTTTTTTTATACATTAGGCCTATCCTATGGTATTGTTTATACTACACATATAAATTTTACTACCTCACCACGTTTCATCTCAATTTTGTTGTGGAATTGAGTATTTTTAGATGATAATTAACACACACCAAAAAAACCATTTCAAAATATTTAGTCAACCTTAAAAAGTGCACAATTTATCGCTTCTATTGACTCGTTTTCCGAGTTTTCGAATTCTTTTACAAAACAGTGAAGTCTTCGCTAGTATTGTATGGTTCTTCTTCACTTGTCTTAACCGACCTTTTCCTGCTGGCTAGCTGCAGGCATTTACCTTGCCCTGTAATATTCATTCATGGTCCTTTTGATTTGTTTGTTGGATATAAGACTGATATAGCCTATAATTAATTTTATTTTTTTAAATAAAATATTGTTTGTCTTTCCCAACCTATAAAATGACACCTTAATGAGTAAAAACAGCCGCCTCTTTTGGTTCTGAGCCATTTTTCTTGTCGGTGTAGGCCTATCTAATACTTATCGAAAGTACACCTAATAAACAACCAATTTACGCGGTTCTCATCACCAGATGAATTTCTAATTGCGAATGGGTATAGTCCGAGTACTGAACCCGTTTCTCTATGGTCTGCACTACGCCCCAAACACCGTATGCTTCTAAAATCATTAATCGATATTACTAGAAGGGGGGGGGGGGGGGGGGGGGGGGGGGCGGCATTCAACACCGACTCGTACCTAATTGCACCACTAATTCCCAAATAAAAGACACGTAATAATGGATCCTAACTTATTCGAAAAGGTATTCCTACGACTGTCTACGCCCATTGTTCGCGAACACACGTAAGTCACAACTTGTCAAATCGTAACAAGCGCTTAGCAAAAGTTACGTATACGACGATTCAAATTTCGCGGACGAACCCCTAGAAACATATTTGAAGTACGGACTGTTATCCTAGGAACATGGTTCCCACAGGTGAGACACTGACCCTAGAAGCATGTTCCGGAGGACCGCTCGGTTCTGTAGCCGATTGGGCTATTGTTCCTAGGGACACGGAACCCTTGTCCCTAGGAACCACAATCCCCCGTGCTATATCTCCAGGGGGATATCTCCTTTCACACCGTCATTCCGGGGTATTTTTAACGGCGGACGACGATACATATAACCACGATTTTGTTGAATTTGTGGCGATTTTTTTTTATTTCCATGTAAACTTATTATTAATAATGGCTATTCCATAGTTGCATGACTGCTTGAGAGTACCCATGTTTGTTTTAATTGCGTTGCCATTTTGTTGCTGTTTGGTGCCCAACCATACCTTTTATATGGAAAACTGCAACAGTTTAAAGAGATAAAGGCCTACCTACCGACCGTCCTAAAAAATCACGTGCAGGGAAACAACATTTTTTCGCCTATTTTCTCTTATCTCCGCAGGGTACCCTAGCGCTATTATCACTGTCAAGAATTATGTAACAAGTCTTTTGGATAGCTTGCAGATATACTAAGGTAAATTGTTTGGATGTCTATAACTGCAGAGGCCAGAACAAAAAAAAAACAAAAACACTAATTCATAGGTATGTAGTTGACATTCCCGCAATCATAATCCATTATTTTATATTGAATTAAGTATTTTTAGACCTCAAATCAGGACATTTTCCAGAGCGTCTTCGACCAGTATTTAGGTCACAACGAGTTTAATGCTTTTTCTTGTACAAGAAAATAATGCTGGTGGTCGTGACCTCCCCGATTGACTGCAGCTGATATCTCGCCTTTAGCAATATTAGAGTGATTTCAAATTAGTGAAGTTATTGCATATTTCCATGTGGTCCGTCATTGTTTGTGAGGGTCCAATCCTATTTTATCTTTATACATTAATCAACATGAATTTTGTTACCTTTATTGCACAAACATGAACATTCAAAACTGATGTGTGGTGCCAAAAATGGTGACCCCTAACATGCACGCAGGACCACAAACGGGACCCTAACACCCATCAAAATTAAAATACACAGAAGATTTTAGGTAACCACGTACACATACATGAGATAAAAACAGTACATATACATTATTAAATTTCATAAAAGACATAAAAAATCAATCAAATATCATTTATAATAGCCCAGAATATGTTACACAGACAGCCATACTACTTAAAGGCCGACTCAGAGCTTTCCTGAGGAGGGCGCCTCAATTAAAAAATCGTTTTTTTTTGCATGTAACGTAATTCTTGTCCAGGTATACTAATCACTGTGTGAAATTGCTACGCTTAATCGCATTCCTTCATATAAAAAATCACACTTTGTTTTAAAATTCCGGATCCGAATTTTTTGTTATACACATATCCTATGGGACGTAATACTACCAAATAAATGTTTACTGCATCAAAAACGAAAAATCCGATTCATCTCAAATTTCGAATTGTGCATCTAGTTACTACTATTTTACAATTTTTTTTTTTTTTGTTGTTTTTAGTTTCTAATTTGACCTATTTTCATTATTACACAAAAAAATAATATTTTCGAAATCTCTGAGTCGACTTTTAATATCGACTAAATGGATGTATTGGTAGCTAGGTCATTGGTCAAGAAGACAGATTTGAACTGGTGAATGCCATGACAGGTTTTCTGAGATTGGCAGGGGGGCATTCCATGTGGTACATACGGTTGAAATAAGTCCTCCGAAAGATGTTGGTACTGCATTATTTGGAATAATATGTAGAGTTTGTTGATTTCAAATTGTGATGCTCAGAGTTACGAAAATATATTTTGTCATGGAACATGAGGAACTCATACTTTGAAGACTTAAAACGAAGGATATTTCTTTTAAATTTACCGGCGATTATCAAGCTGAGTGAGATTTGACTCTTTTAGACGAATCGCTCATCTGGGACAGAACTTCTCAGGATGAATTTGGTAGCGCGTCTCTGAACTTTTTCAATAGAGCTGATGAGGCCCTTTTCTTGGGATTTCCAGATTTCTGACCCGTATTCCAAATTGGGTCTGACATAGGCGAAGAGGAATTTTACTGGGTAATGGATCCTAAATATCATGACGGGTGCGGAATCAAACCTAAATGCGGTTAGCCTTGCAAATCATATGATTGTATGAGGTTACCAATTCATATTACTCGTACTAAGATACCACAGATCGTTCTGATTGTCAACAAAAAAATTGCAACCATTTTTTTCATTCTGTATACACATATGTTATAATTTGCACTGTTAATAATTTATAGATTGGTATTTTTTTCCATTCAGTATTAAGTTGCCTCATCATTTATTCGTACATCTTCCCTAATAAATTGTATTATGTTTCCTGCGTACCTGTAAGCAGCCTGTTTTTGGACAATTGGCTCATGTATTTTCGTATTCAAGTATACCTATATTGCTGTTCCTTATTATTGGTTTTATGATACCTTGACTGAGGCATAATTACACTTATCTGTTAATCCCTAATTGATTGTTTGTTTCACCTTGATATCTGCTATTATGTAAGTTATGCATGAGTGCTGACATAATCACATTGCCACCATTGCCTTACTTTCAATCGCTACTATTAAGGCTCACGCTTCTATGGTCTTTTAGGGGCGCCTTACGGCGCCCTATTAGCTTGGCTTTGTGAAACTGGTTCCGTCGGTCCGGGAAGTAAGTCTGCGGCCCGTATCGATGGGGACTTGCCCATGTTATATCTGTCGATGTTATACATTCCGATAAACCTAATTAGCCGCCATTCATAACGGACTCATTGCGACTGCCTACTCAAAACTCCAATGCGACTGGAATCGGATCACCCAAGGTAAAGAACATAATTTGTACTTTTTTAAAACAAAAGAATTTTCTTTTTCTCAAGTAATTACACCCTTCCATATTCCAAATTAAGTTCACAAAGATGAAGACTAAGTCAGATACAATTCTATAAATGTAAAAAAAGAACAAGCCATTTTTTATCCAAAGTATTTAGGAAAATAAGTCAGTTAATATGTTAAACTCGTGCGTAAACACTGTAAACACTGCATTGCATGGTCCGCCCACAAAAAAACAAACCAGGAAGTGATTAACTTCATTGGCTTAAATCTTCGATCCGGATCATTTTAATTGGTAATACAATAGGAATCAATAGAATGAATAGGCTTTAACATCGACAGATATAACATAGGCAGTATACCTCCTACCGTTATCTCTTCGTTCTCGCAACACGGAAAGTAAGTCACGCAATCGCTAGCTAATATAATATCTTTCGCAGGATCTGTGACACAGACTACCACTTTTCCGACAGAAGGCTAATGACAGGGTGGACGTCCTGTCCATCAAGCGGTTGGATTCCTGTTTGTTAGAACTTGTTATGGTTACACTCGCATTCGATCGTTGAGGTTGATCACCGTGCTGAATCACCAGTTATTGATTACTGATTACGCGATGTCTTTATTGCTTATTCCCCTTGACCTCTGGGTGCCCCCCTATCGCACTGCTTGCCCGCTCAGTCAACCCACATTACCCGACTCCATATTGATCATATATGCGCACTGAGAATACTGTGAAATGCAGCAGTTTTTGTGACTAAAAACATTGATCGCGACATTGATCCGGGCAAAGGGATATACTATAGTGCAGGCTGTATTCATCCCAAAATAAAAACCATGATAACCGCGATAGGTCTTATATTATAAAATGATTATAGCATAACTCCACATTCGCATCGGGCTCCACATTTCATTAAAATTATCCACTTTCCAATTGACCTCTGCAAGTATTGCATCGCAAGTTTGTATTGTAAATGAGGGGGAATTTTATTTTGTGCTTCTGAAAACAAATGTTTCATTTAGAAATACCAGTCAAAAAAGCGTAATGTTACGCCAAGTACGCATTCATCAATGTGTATCGGATAAAACCGAAAAAAAAATAATATTGGAATATTACTGCAAAATAACCCTTTATTATCATTTTTGGTCACACACACCCACCAATTCTACATACTCCACATCGCCTCGGGCTCCACATTTCATTAAAATTATCCCACTTTTCCATTGACCTCTGCAAGTATTGCATCGCAATTTGTATTGTAAACGATTTTTGTTGTGCTTCTTAAAATATGTTTTTCATTTCGAAAATTACCAGTAAAAAGCGTAAATGTTACGCAAGTACGCAATTCATAAATAGGTATCGGTACAAAACGAAAAAAAAAAAAAATATTGGAATATTACTGCAAAATACCCTTTTTTAATCATTTTTGGTCACACCACCACCCCCCCACATAGTGGCTGCACGGGCATCGGACAATACAACTCAGCACGATTTGTTTATACGATATGATCAAGGACGAGGTGATTAGGCGCTGTTTATAACAGTAGCCAAATTGGGGATTTCTACGTTAAATCACGATATATGTTACATAACGGATGTTCCAATATGGTGGAAACATATGAGGAAGTTGGCGTCGAGATTACC
>JAMKCH010015340.1:0-28423 GCA_023653785.1 Ophioderma brevispina | reverse complement strand
CATATACATTTCAATTCCTTCTAATTTCTGGAGGTAGAGTCAAAATATGTTTGATTCAATAGTGCATAAAGATGTATTTTCATCACTTGCACAACATACTCAATTTTGAAGTTCAAAGATAAAGTTATTTGAGAAAGAGGGCAGCTGGAAATGGCGTGAAAAGTCACTTTTTACTAAAACACGGATTTTCTAAAGAACATTTCAATTTTCGCAAAATTTTGCAAATTTCAGACAAGATAACTCCAAAAATACTGAAGTAAAAGGTAAGGTTTAACTTCCTACGATAGCAATCGGGTTTCTCTAGGACGGTTTTCTCAATTTTTCATTTTTCATTTCCTACTAAAGATATTTCTCAATATATACTCAAATTTTGGAAAAGAAAAGTAAAAATCACACTTTTTTGACTTTCCTTATATGTTCTAAAAGTAAGCTCTATTTTTAAAAATGAAAAAACCGTCCCTAGACAAATTTGTATTGTTTCTAAAAATAACATAAGAAATCATGAAATTGCAATTGTTTTTGTATTCTGTCTGAAAATTTTGGGCAAATCGTGGTTTTGTTAGTATTTTTCTCAAAATACGGAAGTTTTACATTAATCTGCTGCCATCATCGGGTTCAACGTCCTATTTCTTTCTAGAATGTATACTTTTACGTACAATAATCAAATATTGCAAAGTTTATCACAAATAGATGCACGGAAACTCATGGTTCACACTGCCCTTAACAGTACACCCTTGGGACGACATATCAATTAAGAGTACATTATGATCACTGCCTAAATTATACAAACATTCATCATCTACAATAACAACTGTTTGATATATCAAAAAACGTTACTGATACAAGAGCATAATCTAGGACAGACTTTTGTTGGTTTCGTACCCCGGTTAAAAACACCAGTGCATTTTCAGTACAATTCAGAATAACCAGGTCGCTATCATCGCAAAAATCAAGCATACATTGACCATTATAATCAATTACGCTATCACCACCCTTAATGTTATGACCAATTTTTGCCATTAAAATCGCCTCCTAGAATAATTATATGATCACCGTGATGGGCTTTCCATGTTTACAGTTTTTCTTGTGATGATTCTGTTCTCCACAAAAATAGCATCCTCTGCTATCACGACTAGAATTGTAGGTACCACGAGTCCCGGGGTTTCTCTGTTGGGTACGGCGGATTGGAGGCGAGACTTGTTTTGTGACCGGGTGAAAACTTGTAACGTGATGCCCCGCGTGATGCATTACCGCGATTTGAGTTTGGCGGGGTCTTGATAACTTTGTGATCGCTGTTAACTCAGCGATGACTTTGAGCTCAGAGTTCAGTCTGTCGACTCTTTCTTGATGATCAGATTTATCCACTCGGGGACAAATTGTAGAGATGATAACTTCTGACTCTGGAACTTTGTTCTTTACAGAAGTTATCATGTCCTGGTATGTTTGGGCCGCGGCTATGCAAAAGTGGGGGTATAAATACTCCACCTACAGTCTGATTAATAATTTGTTGGACAGAATCGAACACACGCAAGCGTGGACTGCGAGAGAGGAACATCGCACCTCGTTTCGCGACGCGTAATTGGTCGAAAAATGCGCCGAACCTCTGCGTAGCTTGTTGCGTTTACAAGAGGTGTGCGTATCTCCTGTCCAAGTAATTTTTAATCCCACTGTAGGTACACACCACAGATATAGAAAAGGAGATCCCGGTCTGCCTATACCGGCCTGTACAAAATCTTTGTCACCGGAATACGCGCTATTGGGGGTATTCGTGTTTTTACCGAGAACACGCGAAAAGGAACGAACGGAGTCCTGTGCGTATTACCGTGAAGCGTCTTAGCGAACGCAACTGCAGTGGTTGCGTAAAGATTTTGCATGGCACAAAGATCGAAAGGTGCTCGCGGTGTTAAATCCCGCCTTCCGATCACATTGTAATGGTTAGAGTGGGCGTGGTTGTGGGCCATAAATAATCCCTCATTGTAATTTTTAATCTTTTATATGTTGTTGTGCATGATGGGAATAAAGACAAAAAAAAAAACAAAAACAAAAAAAAACTATATCTGTGGTACACACGGAGTACCTTAACCATATAGTCACCCCATACGGGAGTACCTGCGTGGCTACTCCCATGCAAATTAACATTTTGGTTTCCTATGTTAATGTTTTGACACAAAATGTCATTTATAGGGTTTTTTGGTGATGCTGAACTCAATTGGGCTATTCCAGAAAAAAAAATGCCCCCCCCTCATAGAGGGCAACATTTTTTGTTCACAAAATATCTGGAATTCCTGGCTATCCTTCCATGAATTATCTGGAATTCCAGAAGCTACCTTCCGTAAATTACCAGGAATTCCGAACACACCCTTTCCGTAATTTCAGGAAGTCCTATACTACAAATGTAAAAAAAATGGAATTCCCAGAGGATTATGGTTAGGGGTATAGAAAGTGTTGAAAATATTGATTTTTTTCCGGAATTTTCCTCTGAAAATCGTAAAAACGCTGGAATTCCGTCACCCTCTATATCTAAAATGGCTGGAATTCCCACCCCATATTAGACATTAAATTCGGGAATTCCAGCTTCAAAAGTGACAAAAAGTCTGGAATTCCGGCGCCCTCTATAGGGGGTGGGGCATTTTTTTCTGGAATAGCCCATTATACATGTAGATGTTACTAAGGGGTAAACAACAATGGAATGTTTGGCGCCCTCTATGGGCCAAAGTGCTGTTTACTGGACAGCCAATAGGGGGAGTACCTGTGAAGGTACTCCCGAGGAGTAGCTGCAGAGGCACTACACTACTGGTGGCCTACATGTGTGCCTGTCAGACACCTAGCAGGTAACTCCAGAGTACACTATAAGATGGGTACTGCTTAGTAAACGTACCTTTTATGCACCCAGTGGCTTGTGTAGTTTGTTGTAGTTAGTTGTAGGTACTGCATCGATGGTGCATCAAGAGGGTACCCCTCGAGTAGACCTTAGAGTGTACATGGAGTAGCTTAAGCTCTGGGTTACACCGTGAGTAGGAATCTGGCTGTGTACAGATACCGTGGATCTCTGTGCGTCACCGAGTTGTATTTACTGCTGCGCGTTTTCTTTTCGTTTATTCGCGTGACGAATTAAAACAAAAATAAATAGCGGCAATAGACCATTTGCACGATCCCCGAAATGCATCTCATTCGGTGCCTATTTCCATCCGGGAACTTATACCAGGCTCAAGTCGGCTAAAAACATACGGTTAGGAGCGTAACAAAAAATACCAGAAAACTTACCCTATCTGTGACGTTGCACCAGGGGGGGGGTAGGACATGCCAACCTAACAGCAACAGCAAATTCAAAACGGCATCAACTTCCGGGTGCTAGTCTGTTTCAAAGACTTAACGGTAAGAGGGCGCTCTTTCGCATATCGACCGGTTACACACAGACTTGACTAAAGACTAGGCCTGATCACGAATATTTAAATCTAAATGACCGTTATTGGAAATTACACTATTTTGCAGCGGGGTTAATCCACTAACCCCGACGGATTTTGAAGCCAATAATTTTTTCTTAATTTATCATGATATTACTAAGATCTTTTGAACAAAGGTTTAAGAGATGATTTTTTTAATGTCACTGGGACCGAGACTGCCATAGTAAATGCACGTAGCAGTTCCCCAAATTACCGTTTGGAAATCCCCAATGCCCAAATCGAGCAGATCGTGTCCTACCCCCCCTGCGTTGCACTATAGTTGTGTAATCGTCCGCCAGGTGACAAGTAGGGCACAGTTACGATCGAAAATATCACGTTTTGTCGTGAATTTCAACACCAGTGCCTCGATTGTTTTTTGTTCCATAGGTATTCTTCTAAATTTTTGTAAGATTAACTTCACGTGAAAAGGTACTTTGTATTGTAATTTTAGGCACTGTTCGGCGACGCGAACGAACAACAATTTTTTTTGTAACATGACCTCTGGTACAAGTTCCCGGATGGAAATGGGCACCAAACGAGATGCATTTCGGGGATCGTGCAAATGGTCTATCGCTCATCCTGCACGTCCGCGTTCTGGCGCACATCCATTACACACGCGTTCATTGCTTTGTTGCGTACCGAATGTGCCGCGAACATATCTTGCGGTCCAACGCAGAGCCCAAATTGTTAAAAGACTCAAATTTGAGTTGTTTTAAGCATTTAATGGAAAAAGTAAGTCGATGAACCCCATTTTTTATTTCAAAATTTTGAAGATCGACATCGGAACCTCAACATAATTAGAAATTAAAAATTATAGGGGGGCCTATTGAGTAGTTTTTATTTTGTAGGCGATCTAAACGTCTGATTTTTACTATTCCCATAGACTTGTGTGGTTTAAAAAGCAGCAACTGTGCCTTTTTTTGGCTATAGCTAAAACAAAGTCGATGACTCCCATTTTTTAATCAGCACCCTTATAAATACCATGTGAAATTTGGAAATTGTATCGAGTAGTTCACTAACACGTCAAACCCCTTAAACCAATGTGTATTATGTCAACATTAGCTAAAGTGAACATTATATTTCTGTTTCAGATACTGTGCTCTATTCTGTTATTTACCTTCCTACCAAAAGTTACACCATGCGGATCAGGAGACCCAAGTATGTATGATCATTGTTTTTATGTCGTGTTCGTCATTACCGTCATTATATTTAACCCCCGGCCGGGGGGCACTGACATTGGAAGGAGGTACGGGTATGTGCGGCGCTTAAGACCCCCCCCCCATTTCACGTTTCTACAGCAGTTCCCAAGACCCCAGTTGAAGCATAATTCAGTTCTTAAGGTCCCCCTTTTCAGAAAATATTTGCCTCAGCTCCCAAGCCTGCAAATGTGTCAAATTTTCAGTTCCCAAGCCCCTACTTTCGGGCCCTTTCGGGGACAAAATCAATTCACAAGCCCCAAGTTCGGAAATCGGGGCCACACATATCCCTATACCTGAAAAGTTGAGTGCCCAAGGTATTTAACTGTCTTGAGCACTGACCTCTGGAGTCAGTGGTCTTGAGTCACGTCCTAACGGGTGTTTCCATTATGTGATTCATGAATGCCGACACATTTTTTCGGTATAAACATAGTCCTGAAATTACGAAAGTATTTTAGATGATTATAGATTATTTAACCCTAACCCTATAACCCCCAAGCCTCACTTTAACCTTTGGGCTATTCCAGAAAAAAATGCCCTCCCCTATAGAGGGAAACACTTTTGTTCACAAAAATATCTGGAATTCCTGGCTATCCTTCCATGAATTATCTGGAATTCCAGACGCTACCTTCAGTAAATTACCAGGATTTCCAGACGCTACCTTCCGTAAATTACAGGAATTCCTAGACTACCAATGTAAAAAACATGGAATTCCCAGAGGATTATGGTTAGGGGTATAGAGGGTGCTGAAAGTATTGATTTTTTCCGGAATTTTCCTCTGAAAATCGTAAAAACACTGGAATTCCGTCACCCTCTATACCTAAAATGGCTGGAATTCCCACCCCCTATTAGACATTAAATTCTGGAATTCCAGCTTTCGAAAGTGACAAAAAGTCTGGAATTCCGGCGCCCTCTATAGGGGGGGGGGGCATTTTTTTCTGGAATAGCCCATTATCCTAACCTTTATCATAATCCTAATCAAACCGTTACGTTACAATCAAGTTATAAATAGAGTTATAAATAAGTGTCAGCAAAACGGGTCAAACAACATTTTTTCAACGTACTTCATTTGGAAACTTGAAAGCGAGAGGGGTATAGAAAGGGTGTATCGGCTTTTAACGGCAACATTTCGCAGATCGCAATCAATTATAGCCATAAATATTATTGTTGCATAATACGTGTGGAATATAACTAAAAGTGATGATGTCTACATTGTACCATCCAGCGGCAGATTTAAGGAAAAAGGCCTTGTCAGCAGCTTAAGGTGGGCCCTTTGTAGCGCTTTAGTGTGACTAGGGGGTATCTGAGGGGGGGGGGGTGTTCCCCTCAGAAGTATGAAATTTTGAAAATCTGATCTTAAAGTGCGATAGGGGATCCATCAAGCCTAAAAGGCTCAAAATAAGGTTGAACCCTACTCAAGGTAGACTAACAGATCTGAGAGGTGTTTAGGTCAATTCGAGGGTGCTGAGTTCAATCTGCTGCATGCAACATTGATAAGTTGGTGGAAAGTGGTGAAATTCTTGTTTTAAAGGGACGCTACCCAATTTTATGATAAACATAGCTTTTTTAATACGATACAAGTATGCACATCTTCAAGAAAATTTCAATGTCACATTAAAGGTCAGGATATTAAATGTGTTTGATTTTTTATTAAAATGTATGAAAACCTCTACCGCTAAATGATTAAAGGGGTACTATCCGATTTAAGAGCTAGTGAAGTAAAGCACCAACGTGGGTTAATATTATTTGCACCTTAAACTTTTCTTTAGTAGATCATTTTCATAAAAGAAAAACATTTAATGAAATGACCTTCAGTTATAGACAAAAAATAATTATTTTATTTTATTTGCAACATATTTACCCAGGGTTGCCCGATTCAGCCGAGGCTGTTCTAACACAGGGCCCTGCTATACATTAAAATTATATAATACATATACATAGATACATAGGGAATTTATATACAATTAAAATCAATTCAATGTGAAGTTTGCATCTTACATAATATCAAAATATGAACATGTACGACGGTTAAATACAATACACTCTGGAACACCTTACAGATCATCTGAAAAATTTAAGAACTCTTAACAAAAATAAATTGGTAAATGGTTAGTTTCTTTACAAACCCTTCTTTAAACTAAAAATAATTGAAATATACACTTTTGTATTGTTTCTTTAAATTTGAACAGTTCAGAGTTGGGAATTTTCAGACTTAATCCGTTCCACAATGCACACCACTATACTGAAAGATGATTTAAAACAATTTAGATCCGAAGATGCAGCCGTTTGATATGGGTGGCAAAGATACTGACGCAGCAGTTGCTTGTCCTTGTATTAGATTATTAGTTTGTTTGAAACATATTTAAACTTATTAGCAATGTAATTAGGTGCAAGGCCATTCAATGATTTATACATCATAAGAGATTTAAAATACTTATTGCGCGTCGTAATTGCTTCCCACCCCATATCCTGAACATTAAACTGATGACGTGTAGTGATACACCCCTAAAATTATTCGTTGACATCGCTGTAATGAACCCTGTATTTTTTCTCATGTCATCGTGAAAACGTCATACCATATTGTAATTCAGTAGTCTAAAATAGGTGAACCACGATTTAAACAACAGTTTAGATTATAATAGGCAAGGTAGGCTTAATGCGTTTATTAGGCCGTATTTTATAAAACACCTTTTGGATACACAATTTACTTTATATGCCAATTTTATTTAATTCGTCATCAATTCATCCACCCAAACCTTTAGCCTTATTACTCTTTGCAGGTCTGATCATTTATAATAACATGAAAATCATTTACATCAATATTTCGTAACTTTGCTCCAGTACCAAGTAACATAATATTTGTCTTATCCATGTTAAGGAACAATTTATTCTTTTGTAACCATATCATAATTCCTTGGAGATCAGTCGTTAACTTATTTGAAATATCATTTACATCACTTCCAGTAACAGATAGAGTAGTGTCATCTGCATACATTGAGATCTTACCATGTGTGACAACTTTATTCATACTGTTAATGAAAATGATAAAAAGTAAGGGACCAAGAATACTGCCTTGAGGCACACCTATTGATACACTATTTGATTCAGATAGACAATTTGAAAAACTTACTCGTTGGGTACGACATGATAAATATGACTTGAACCAACTGAGGGCAGAGTTTGAAACACCCAAGTTTTGGAGTTTACATAACAGAATATCGTGATTTACTGTGTCAAATGCTTTGCGAAGGTCTATAAAAGCAACACCGGTCATTTTTCCGGAATTCATATTATAACTCCAGTCATTAACCATATCAATTAAACATGTCTCAGTTGAGTGACAAGATCGGAAACCTGATTGGTTTTCATCAATTAAGTCATGATGGCTCAAATAATCATATAAATGTTGGTGAACAGCCCTTTCAATTATTTTACTTAGAATAGGAAGAATGGCAATTGGTCTAAAATTGTTAACATTGGTATCACCACCTTTATGAAGAGGAGTAATTTTAGCTTCCTTCCATTTATGAGGAGAGACACCTGTCCTTAAAGACATATTCATAATCTTAGTCAAACTATAAACAATAACAGGTTTGGCAATTTTCAGTATTTTACAACTTAGATCATCAAGACCAGTGGCCTTTTTATCACTCATTTGATCAATTTCTTTGTTTACAAAATCAACAGTAATATTAGGTAATTCATATTCAGGTTGGTGTTATTGACCAATACATTATACTCAACATCATTATCATCATAAACAATATAATCATCGACATCATTATCACTAGTACCATTACTTGCAATAAGTTTATCAGCAACATTTGTGAAATAATCATTAAAACCATTGGCAATATCAATATTAGTTGTATAAACCTCATTATCAACAGTAATTGAAGAAGGTGCGGGTGTCTTTTTTGACGGCAAAATATCGTGAAGTGTTTTCCACAGCTTTTTGGAATCGCCAGCACATTTAGAAATATTATTTTACAAAACTCTTCTTTAGCATGGCATATGGAATTAGTAACCTTGTTACGGCATAATTTATAGTTATCCCAATCATTTTGTTTTTTACTTCTCATTGCTTTACGGTGTAGATAATCTCTTTCTAACATTTGCTGCTTGATATCATTGTTTAACCAGGGTGTTGGAGCAGCTTTTATACGTTTCGATTTCTTCGGGATATGTTTATCAACAACTTCATTGAACATTTTATACCATAAATCTAATGCATCATTTACATCAGTAAACATGTCAATATCATTCCATGGTACATTTAACAAATCTGAAGAAACAACTCGTTATCAAAATTTCTATAATTACGATATACAATGGTTTTATGTTCGCCTTTAACTGGCTTACACTTTTTAACTGCGAAAATCATAAAGTGGTCACTTAATGATGTTTGAATGACACCAGCAGTATAAAGTTCAGGTTTGGATGTAAAAAATAAATCTATAATGGTTTTACTGTGCGATGTAACCCTGGTTGGTAAGTTGATCATCTGTGTTAACTGATGCATTTCCGTAACAAACTTCAAATCTCTGACTTCTTTAGATGTTATATTAGGTGTGAAATCGCAATTAAAAATCACCCAAAACAACAATCTCTTTATCAGTTACAGAAGCATTTGATAACATCACAGACAATTTTTCAGAGAATTCAACATTTTTACCATTAGGATTATAGATTGCGCAAATTAACATTGAGCTCCGATGAGGTGGGGTGATCTCAGCCCATATGCATTCAATACTTTCATCACACAAGTCATCACGCCTCTTAAAATTAAACATCTCATTTATGTATAAAGCGACACCGCCTCCACCCCTATTTCTATCTTTTCTGAGAATGTTGAAACCAGGCAAAAGTAATTCACTGTCAAGAACACTATCATCACATAAAGTTTCATTTATACAAATAACATCAAAAACAGTATTACTACACATATATCGAAACTGGTCAATTTTACTAGTTAAACTGCAAATATTTAAATGACCAATTTAATACCTTTCGGTAACACATCAGGAATAGTACCTTCTTTTAAAAAGACATAATCATTGAAATCAACATCGCCCTTTTCGTGCCTATTAAAATCGATCACATTTTCACCATTACCAGCATGAGAAACATTTATATTATTAAAATTAATCACATTATCACCATCATTAACATGAGTTCCACTGGTGTTTACATCAATTGCATTCACATTATTAATATCAACATCATTAACATAAACATCAGCACATTCATCAACACTGACATCACTAAAATTAACACCATTAATATCACTAATATCACTGACAAATGAATTAACTTCGGCCGCCAAGATATTATCGGCACTTTCAACATGGCCTAAATCTCAATCTTTTGATGTAGAGTTGAATCTATCAAAACAGTAACTTGCTTTGTGGCCTAAACGATCTCAAATACGGCATCGGAGTCTTTCTTTATGAAAGCAAGTACTTTGGTTGTGATTCTTCAACCCGCAGTTGTAGCATCCTCTGTAATGGCCACGCCGGGGGCCACGACTTTCGTGAGAGTCTATTCTGTCGTTTGTACGACTCTGTCGATGAATATGTTGCTGACGCGAACGCATATTTTGTGATTGCGAGTTAGCTCTAGAACTAGACGTATGACTGTCATTTCCACTATATGACAAAATAATGCGACTGTTTGCTTTTCTTGTTGGTTTTCACGGCGCTTCTCGCATGCTTAACTTGTTGCCATACTTCTCGCGACCTAGAAAGTCCATAAACGGAAGCAGTGAGAGTCTTAAGCAATGTCTGCGTACCTCTATCACTGAGATGTAACCCATCTGCTAGTTGAGACTCATCGACGGTTCAATTTATGTATGTCAATGGAGCTGTAGAGTCCACAAAGTACATGTAAAGCGTGTGTGTCGGGGGTTACGATCTTTTAGCGATGCATTTAAGGTTTCACATCAGTGTATGAGGACAAGAAGTGAAACAATTGTCTATATGTAGAAGGGAAAATTTAAATATGGTGGGACCTAAGTTTCTTTCGAGCACAACAACTGCTATCTTTGTTTCTGAATTGTACCACAGGCCTCCTTCCTCTCTTCAATGCCTAGATCAGCTTACTCTCCCAGCGTCAACTAGCGTTGGATGGGTCTGCAATTACGAGATAAAAAGCTGGGAAATGTTATCAATAGTTTTCGTTATGGTTCTTATTATGTCGAAAAGATGTGCAGGGGTGTTTCTTCTTGATTTATGTTCCCCGGAGGGGGTATAACCGCCGCCATCAGGAGTTATGATCATGTCCGCAATACACAAATGTAATCGAATCTCTTTTTGGTGCTCTCAAATATTTACTCGCATTCTTACCCAATCTATTTGGCAATTTTAGTACATTTAACAAAACTGCCTCCTCCGGCGGCCATCTTGGGACACTTAAATCTTTTAGCCCACTTCAGGAAGGTAGAACCTTTATTTCGATTTAGTCCTGGATTAAAATTTCAATCTATAATTGAAAAGACAATAGAAGTTTTATAAAACAATGGTGGCCCATTTCAAATAGGCAGTACGCGCCAATGTGCAACATTTCGGGCGAAAACATACCTAATCCTGTCAGGAGGACACCCACTTGCAGGTAATTATATTGGAAAATTAATCAACAGGTGGGTGGGCAAAACAAACTCGATTTTAAGACCGTACCGAAGAAAAATGGCTATTGGACGATAAGGGAATGTGCCAAACACTGACAAATCACCCATATATAAGGCCATAGGGTGATTTTTTTTTTTTTGTGTGAAAATTCACTGATTTTCAAAAAGGGGTCTATGTGAAAAATTCAGGCACATTTCTAAAAGTAGTCCGTTGGCTGGGGGGTCCCCGTGTGCATGAGACTGGCCTGCTCATAAGTTACTTTCACAAGCCAGGGACTAGACATCAGACATAACAAAAAAGTGAGGGTAGTCTTTTGCTACCCCGGCACTTTTTTCC
Organism: Ophioderma brevispina; assembly: GCA_023653785.1. Classification (NCBI taxonomy): domain Eukaryota; kingdom Metazoa; phylum Echinodermata; class Ophiuroidea; order Amphilepidida; family Ophiodermatidae; genus Ophioderma; species Ophioderma brevispina. The sequence continues at coordinate 16,822 of JAMKCH010015340.1, read as the reverse complement.
TAGAGGGCGCGCTGTTTCAACCCCTCAAATTGGCTCGGCCCAAATCCCATTAGAACACCATATAATGACGGTTTCATAGCCACATACTATGGGCGTGCAATGTCCAGTTTTTCAGTAGTTGACTATACCTTTGGTGATGTCAAAATTGAATGAGAGCCATGTCATATTTGCATAAGTTTATATGCATTGCTATTTCTGTAATGTGAGGGCGCTTTTCAAAATGGCCGCCAAATGCTGACTTAACAATTATGAGTTTTAATAGACCATAAAAGGGTTCAAATGGTCCAGTTTTTCAGGGTTTTGCTATATTTGTTTATGTCAAATGTACAGAGTGGTCGAATTCACCACTTACAATGTATTCCTGATGGAGGGCGCTTTTCAAAATGGCCGCCAAATGCGATTTTTAAGACTTATAATGATATTTTTATAGCCATAATCACCAATGGGGTAAAAATGGTCCATTTTCCTGTTTTCCTATTATTATTTGAGGTCAAATGTGTAGGGGGGTCAATTCACCATTAAATGTAATTTTCAAAGGGTGGAGCATTTTAAATATGGCCGCCAAATGTGATTTAACACCTCTTATGTGTAACAGCCAAAAAAGGGGCAAAATGGTCCATTTTAGTGTTCCCGATTGAGTTTTTTCTCCATTATTTGTTGAGTCTTTATTCAGTACTAATATAATTTCAGATTTAATTTTCTCTCCCCCTTTCTTAATGATTTTAGATTTTCTATATAAGTAGTTTCAGTTAATGAATTTGATTTATTCAGTACAATGCTGTTATTGGTGAGGTTACAATTTAAGCACTGATAGGGTTATGCGCATAGCCAGCTGCTACCTGGACGAAGAGAAATGATTGAGACAATTTCCTAAATGGCAGCGTATATGGCAAGCGTAATGCTCAAAATATAGAAAAACTAAGTTTATCACTGATAAACTTAGTTTTTCTGAGAAAAACAGAGTTTTTCAAGTGATAAACGGAGAAAAACTAAGATTTTCAGGTGAACAACTTAGTTTTTCAAGTGATAAACTTAGTTTTTCTAATTTTTTGAGCATTTGGCGCTTACGTGTTTGAAAAACTTAGTTTATCAACTGATAAACTTAGTTTATCAAGTGAAAAACTTAGTTTATCAGAAAAACATAGTTTATCTGTGATAAACTAGGTTTTTGCACGCGCAATACATAAAATATTTGATAAACTAAGTTTATCTCAGAGAAACAGAGTTTATCTCGCACAATGCTCAAGATATTTGATAAACTTAGTTTATCAGCTGATAAACTTAGTTTATCAAGTGAAAAACTTAGTTTATCTCGCTCAATGCTCAAAATATTTGATAAACTAAGTTTAACAGCTGATAAACTTAGTTTATCAAGTGAAAAACTTAGTTTATCTTGCTCAATGCTCAAAATATTTGATAAACTTAGTTTATCAGCTGATAAACTTAGTTTATCAACTGATAAACTTAGTTTTTCTCGCACAATGCTCAAGATATTTGATAAACTTAGTTTATCAACTGATAAACTTAGTTTATCAGAAAAACATATTTTATCTGTGATAAACTATATTTTTGCACGCGCAATGCTCAACATATTTGATAAACTATGTTTTTCAAGTGATAAACTAAGTTTATCAAGAGAAAAACTTAGTTTATCTCGCTCAATGCTCAAAATATTTGATAAACTTAGTTTTTCTCAGAAAAACTGAGTTTATCAACTGAAAAACATAGTTTTTCTCGCACAATGCTCAAAATATTTGATAACTTAGTTTATAAGCTGTAAACTTAGTTTATCAAGAGAAAAACTTAGTTTATAACCGCCCTCGCTCAATGCTGCAATATTTGGATTAAACTTCAGTTTATATCAGCTGATAAACTTAAGTTTATCAGTGAAACACTTAGTTTATCTTGCTCAATGCTCAAAATATTTGATAACTTAGTTAATCAGCTGATAAACTTACTTTGTATGCAACTGATAACCTTAGTTTTCTTTTTTTTCTCGCACAATGCTTAAGATATTTGATAACTTATTTATCATCTGATTAAACTTAGTTTATTCAGCTGATAAACTAGTTTTATCAAGTGAAAAACTTAGTTATCTCGCTCAATTGCAAAATATTTGATAAACTTAGTTGTAGATATCAGCTGCAAACTTAGTTTATCAAGTGATAAAACTTAGTTTTTCTTGCACATGCTCAAGATAGTTTAAACTTATTTTATCATCTGATAAACTTTAAGTTTATTCATAAAAACATAGTTTTCTGTGATAAACTAATATTTTTTGCACGCGCAATGCTCAACATATTTGATAAACTATGGTTTCAAGTGATAACCTAAGTTTATCAGAAAACTCCGCTTTTCTGACTGGAAAACTATGTTTTTCGCAGATAAACTAAGTTTTTCACTTTAATAAGCAGAGTTTCAGAAAAACTAAGTTTTTCACTTGATAAACTTAGTTTATCTAGAAAAAACAAAGTTTTGCACTTGAAAAACTCAGTGTTCTCAGAAAAACTAAGTATTATCATTTTGATAAATCAGTTTTTAATATTTTGAGCATTGCCGCTTGCCATACGCGTAAATAATTATTGGCAATCGCGCTGTGAGCGTCTGTTGGAGAAGAGAGAGGAGAGAGAGACGATTTTCAAATGACCTACATAGTGAACATGATGGCCAATGTATGAAAGCTGAACACAAATTCTGAGCACAGTGGGGATTTTTGGATTTCTTGACACAAGCTTTGGATATGTGTGGAAGTCTGCTCAACACAAAAACAGGCTTGATATCATATTTGCTTTTTACGATACCAAATATGTGAAGGACTCTGAAACGAAAACAAAAGTCATGTACACAATTACATTGAATTTACATTAACAACAATCAATCTGGATTTACCACCTCCTGTCGAGATTGGACCTCAGTTCTGTGGCATTCAAAAAGTAACAAGAAAAGAAATTATTGTAGGCTAGTTTCTCCATCTTAGGACAACTTCTGTTTACCGTGATACCATATAATGAGTTTTTCATAGCCAATATATGGGGTGAAATGGTCATTTTGAGAGTTTTCCCTTTTGTTAGTCTATAGATGGGTTACACGCACCAATAAAAACAATGTCCTTGATAGAGGTTTTTAAAGATGACCAACAAACTTACCAGGAAGATTTTTTTAAATCTAACTAGACTCAATTTAAAAAAAATGCATTGTTCAGAAAACTGCAGTAGCAACTTAGTCCCAGATGAGCAAAACAACTTCTAAAGGCCAGTTTCGTAGTTATGTGATAAACAAAAACACAAAAGAAGAAAGGGCTTGCACTGTATCAAAATTTAATCTGTAATGTATTTTAAAGCGACAAGAGACGTTTGAACAGATTTTGTTGATGTTTGATGAAAAATGTATCATGCTCGCCAATGTGTTAAAATTAGTTTATAATCTCCAAATTTCTTAGATTAAAATTGAAGGACAATATCTAAATTTTGATTACATTTCATCTATTCAGACTATATTTCAATATATTTTCGATTTATATAATTTTAATCTAAACTGCATTTGTCCCCTGTGAAAACAATCTGATTATATAATTTTAAGTAAGAAATTAGAGGGAAACACCTGAAGTGAATACACCGAAAGTGTCTTTTAAGAAGCGACTTATAGATTCTGTCGTGCAGGCAATGCAAGTATGCTTCTGTATAGCCGATTACAAACATCATGCATGCAAGTTAAAAACTTACCATGTTGGTATTTTTTTTCTATTTTTTTCACAAAAACATATATGTTGACGTTCGACAACTAATAAAATCCCAAAAAAGAAGAAACCAAATTTTCATTTCTTTTGGAAATTATTGGAAATGTCGGTCACAAGGCAATAATAAGACTAGTAGATCGAAGCTCATATAGATCTTACCATAACCATAACGTTCTTAGAATTAGAAAGAAAAAGTTGGGACAAAACACAATCAACTTTATTTGAAGGATAAATATATGAGATTTAAGAAAATGATGGTTGTCGTTGAAATATTTGGTGGCAGGGATGATTTCTAGGCCGAAAACGCATTTTGGGCTTCAAAAAGTAACAAAGAAATTTATTGTAGGCTAGTTTCTCCATCTTAGGGCAATTTCTGTTTACCGTGATACCATATAATGAGTTTTTCATAGCCAATATATGGGTTGAAATGGTCTAGTTTTGTAGAGTTTCCCTCTTTGTTAGTCTATAGATGGGTTACACGCACCAAAAAACAGTGTCCTTGATAGAGGTTTTTAAAGATGACCAACAAATTAACAGAATTTTTTTTAATCTAACTAGACTCAATTTAAAAAAATGCATTTGTTCAGAATTAACTGCAGTAGCAACTAGTCCCAGATAGCAACAACTTCTAAAGGCCAGTTTCGTAGTTATGGTTCATAAACACAAACAAAGAAAGGAGCTTTGCATCTTGTATCAAAATTCTAATCTGTAAAGAGACAAGAGGACGTTTTAACAGATTTTGTTGAAAATGTATCATGCTCGCCAATGTGTTAAAAACACACTCTCCAAATTTCTTAGATTAAAATGAAGGACAAATCTAAATTTTGATTACATTTTTAATCTATTAGATCTATATTTCAATATATTTTGATTTATATAATTTTAATCTAAACTTGCATTTGTCCCTGATAACAATCTGATTATATAATTTTAACGTAAGAAATTTAGAGAACACCTGAAGTGAATACACCGAAAGTGTCTTTTAAGAAGACGACTTATAGATTTCCTGTCGTGCACGGCAATGCAAGTATGCTTCTGTATAGCCGATTACAAACATCATGCATGCAAGTTAAAAACTTACCATGTTGGTATTTTTTTTCTATTTTTTTCACAAAAACATATATGTTGACGTTCGACAACTAATAAAATCCCAAAAAAGAAGAAACCAAATTTTCATTTCTTTTGGAAATTATTGGAAATGTCGGTCACAAGGCAATAATAAGACTAGTAGATCGAAGCTCATATAGATCTTACCATAACCATAACGTTCTTAGAATTAGAAAGAAAAAGTTGGGACAAAACACAATCAACTTTATTTGAAGGATAAATATATGAGATTTAAGAAAATGATGGTTGTCGTTGAAATATTTGGTGGCAGGGATGATTTCTAGGCCGAAAACGCATTTTGGGCTGCAAATTAAGCGAAATTATTATTTTTATTATTTTTTTAAATTAAAAATATTACAATCTTGTTTTTATGGTATCCTTTTTGTTATTGCTATATGTTTTATACATTGCATAAAGGGTTCAGGTAATACTCGTTGTGGTGACATGTGATAGAAAGGTTGCTTTTTTAGGAAAAAGGATGATTTGGGGGCTAAAATTATAGACCCTATTTATATATTGTATAAAACTAAAATCTATAAGATAAATGGTGGAGATTGATTTAAATGCATCATGATTAAAATTTATTTTGCTAAGAAATTAATAAATCTTGATTTTCTTAATTTTTTAGCTCAAAAGCGTGATTTTTTGATCCAAAAAACACCCCTGCTACCAAAGTTTTTGACCACAACCATCATTTTTAAAAATTATTTATTACTATCTTTTGAATAGAAGTGGTTGCGTTTTGTTGTACCGAGGGGAGAGGTTGTCGACAATTTTGCAGTCCAAACCGCTCCACTAATACATATTAACAAAATAAGGAGCCTGAAATTGGAACATTGTTCGGGAATGAGAAAAAAAGAATTAGGTTTCTCTATAACCCCACCTATATACGCGGGGTTCAGTGGCGTACCGACCGGGGGGGGGGGGAGTTGCCCCTATGAATCATAAAAGCGGGATTGGGATTATATGAACCAAAATATGCATTTTCATCCCTCTTAGGAATATTTTGACCGTTTCAGCCTAAATGTGGGGAAAAATTATCGGATCGACTGCCTCGGACTGGTGGGGTCTGAAACTTGATGTGCCCCCAATCCCCCATGCAAAAAATTAAAAATCTAAATTCGCTTTGATAATGGTCTAAGTGTAAATATAAATTGAACCATGTGGCATATTTAAAAAGAAATTTAATGCGAATATACTCTCTAAAATCCTTGGACTTATTTTTAAATCTAAGAAGACTTGTTAGCGGGACAAAACTTTTTGGATTTGTTTGTAAATCTTAAGGACTTATTTTAAATAAGTGTTTTATAGACTTATTAATTTAAATCCAGAAAAAGTTTTGTCCCGCTAACAAGTCTCTAGATTTAAAAATAAGTCAAAGGATTTTAGAGAGTACCGTGTGTCCCAAAAAACGCAACACTTGGTGGCAGGCGCCATAAGTTTTGAACAAACGCATGTGACTACTTATTCTTTGTTGTAAGGTAAGATGGGACTGTTAGCTAAGGGAGCGGTCATTATTTATGCCGGGGGGGGGGGGAATAGAGGATTTCAACTTTTTTTCGGCAACAATTTTCGCGTTCCCCCTCGCTTCCGTTCAAAAATTGTAAATAATGACCCCTCCCTAATATCCCTGAAAAGTTCATAAAGATAGAGTCAATATTTTTGAAGATATGACCCCAGAAATCAAGTAACCTGCAGGACCCATTTAACCAAATTGAGGCGCTATTAACTACAAATACGACACTGTACGTTTTGCGCCCACAACCACCAATATGAATCTCTGAGTCCAACCACCATTTTCCCCTTTTTTAAAAGACAGGTGCTGCAACTTAACATATGAATGTTTCCATTGATAATAACAGCTAAAAACATGCATTTTACACACTTAAAGGATCGAATTAGGAATGTATGATCAACAAACTCTTCGTATTGTCCAAATAAACTGCATTGGATTAGAGCTAATCATTCATCATCATTTGTGACGGCACACAAAGGGTCATCTTAACCCAAAATTTAATGACAGAATTAATATACTGATATTGGTATTGAGTTTTATCTTGAAAATATAGGTTTTACTTTCATAAAGTTGAGAATGTAACATTATTTTCAGTAACAAGCAAGTTGCAGCCCAACGCATTTAGCATTTTATGTTAATGTGGAGTTTGTCTATGACTTAGTCATAGTTTATATTTTCTTGAAACATATTTTATCACCAATAAATTAATGTTTTATTATTATCAGTTAAATAATATTTATGTAAATGCAGTCATTATTTTGACCCAGTAGAAGTTGTGCAAGAAATTTGGGCAAGTAAATGTTGATTGCAATTAATATTGTATTTGCCATTCTTTTCTTCATTGCCAGTCTTGTGGTTAACCAGCTCCTCATTTTTTGTAAAATGGGTTATGCGGGTTACTTGAATACTTGATTGTTGGGGTCATATCTTAAAAACTATTGACTCTACCTTTATGAACTTTTCAGGAATATTAGCTAATAGTCCCATCTTGCCTTACAACAATGAATATGTAGTCACGTGCTTTTATTCAAAGCTTATGGCGCCTGCCACCAAGTGTTGCGTTTTTTTTTGGGGGGGGACACATGGTATAACCTACTATTACCTTTTATAGCCCGATAATCTATTTCTTTCCAGGAAGTGGCCTGATTTTAATATTGGTCATGTAATCAAAAAACAAGAGTGGATCGAAGCTCATATAGATCTTACCATAACCATAACGTTCTTAGAAAGAAAAGGTTATGATTTATAGAGTTCTAAGTTGGTTGTTGTTGGTTATCTATTTGACAACCGTTCTCCAAAATTCGTTTTATAAAAACATAAAAGCCATAAAGCGCTTGATAATAACATGCATTGACGTTTGGTTGGTTAAGAATTAATAAGGTAATTCGTATTTATAAGTTAAGAGTTAATGTTCATCATTATCAAAACATGTATATATATTATAGTTAACATGTATATTTGTGTATTTTTGTCTACAAAACTAACTTTTTGCAGCTGCTGATAAACCTTTTTCGTCAATAAATGTCGTATTATTTTATAATCTTCCGTGACAATATATTTGGGTTCAACAAATCCGTACATTGTGATCGAGTTACGCGACAAAATTCCAGGGAGCTGTATTTGTAAATTCCATATCAATAAAAAAATCATATCATGATTACTCTGCCTAACAGTAGGCCTATGTGTTAATGTTCCAACATGCAAGTTTATCATGTTTATTACGTCTACTTTGAAATCCGACAGGGGTTTAGATTTTGTAAATCGTGAGATATCACTCCTTTAATTATTTCAATGTTCATCAATTAGGCAGTGGGAAAAAGCATTTACTTAATATATTATTTTCGAATAAAGGTCATACGTCGGTAGATAAACATGTGATAGGTTTAAACAGGCTTACAGCACAAGTTAACATACCTTGAATGTCTGCATCAGAAGAAATCCTGTGATGTGTGAGGATAATTGCATTTGTCTGACCTTTGATGACATCAGTCTGAAAAGTCCCTTATTATATTGACGGTAATTCCAATCCTTGGGTCACGTTCAATGATGGTTTCTTCTTTTGAGTAAATGGCCTCCCGCACCTGGCGAGGTACTATCGGTCGTCCCTGTCAAAAATTTGCAATTGTCCAATCATAGTATTGTCGGTGGTGGAAAAATTTGTTCCGCGACAGAAGATAATTTGCGGCTGGGGGCTAAAGATTGTGTTCCTTCAGTCTATCACCAAGCTGGCGGCCCGTGTGTCCTACATATGTAACAGGACAGTTCATGCAATTGATCTCGTAAACCACGCCAGATTTCTTATTTAGTTATTGTCCCCATTTGGCAGTTAGTTGGTATAGGCCTACTCGCATATCCATAACAGTACAACAAGGAGCCGTCTCGATGTGATGTAAAACAATGACATATCTGTACATTTAGTAACATCCAAAGGATAGTAATTGATATACAATAGGACGCATAGAGGCTTGGTTTAGTACATATATCGATCGCACCTCCGTTCCTAGGACGAATCTGTAATTCGATAGTGATTTGCGAAACTCTCAAACTAGATATTTCCTTGGTTTGCGAGATTCAAACTGGGTATTTTCTAAGACTCTAAACTGGACATTTCCTCGATTGGCGCGACTTCTAAACTGGGTTTAACCCATAGCACTCTATTGGTTTAACCTCAGTTACTTGCTCTTGAAACATGCAAAAACAAAACATTCACTAGAACTCCTAGTTAGGTATTGACTCAACTTTCGTCAAGTCTTAACGACGAAAGCACCAACTGGTGTGTTCTATTTCGACTGAAGAAATAAGAATCTAAATGAAAAATAAAAAAATTAATAAAAACTTCATTCATTTAACAACAACAAAAAGTAGGAAAGGCACGTTATTGTTTAACACGCGTTTCCATGTGGACGATGACGTGGGACAGAATGCCGTGGACGAATTGCCGTGAGAACGAACGGACTGGGACCGAATTGACGGTGAGACCGAATTGGCATGGGACGAATGGACTGGGACCGAACTGGTTTTCGCTAGCGAAGTGTACGTGTAATCCGGTCGTTACTATGCCAACTGGATCACGCTTTTGATTCCGGACACCACGATCGAATGATCCATACACAAAGTCTACGGGCTGCAATAACATTCCAAAAGGTGCGTGATACAGTAACCAGGGAGTTATGTAACCACTTCACTGGCAAGTAAAATCATACTCCCGGGATAATGCTTCGAAATTATGTCGTGCACAAAAAAGGCGTATTCGATTATTCACCTCATGGGTTATTCTAACATCGGTAAGACATTCTAAATAGCAAAAAGCAGGGTTCGAAAAAAATTGGGGCGCTTCTTTTATGGAAATGTCTCATGTCTCAAAAATAGAACAAGGGGTGTAGGTACTACAGCAACTTGTTCGTGGAGATGTGCAGCGCCGACGATGACGACAAGCTGACGAGATCTGTTATGCCAAACATTTCTCACCATGGCGAAATCTGCCGGAAATGAAAGTATTTATCTAATATAATTCTTTCAGATTTATGGGACGATAATCAAGCAGAATGCAAGAAAACTTCAGGTCACGAAAAGATAATAGGTGGTGCCGATGTTAATGACATTAAAACATGGCCATGGGTTCTCGCTCTCAAATCTAATGGTCAAGCAATTTGCGGTGCCTCCTTGATTTCGGCAGCTTGGGCTGTAACGGCTGCACATTGTGTGTAAGTATATGGTTTATGAATCTTGGCCAATGAATTTCCCTAGAGGGTGGGCTTAATGTATTCGGCGCAGGCGCAGGCATACAAATGCGGGATTCTCAGGATTATATGGTAGGCCGTTGCGACTAAAAAGCATGTTTTTATGGGGCATTGCCTGAGACCCAAATCGGCCATTTCTGTCCAAATTGGTCAAAATAATGATTTTTAAACAAAAGTGGACACTTTTGAAGGTTCCCGGAGGGGTAGGACACGCCAACCTAGTAACAGCAACAGATCAACATCAACTTCCGGCGTAACCCGAGTGCTACCCAGATAGCATTACGACGTTGGGCATTGGTTGGCATTGGTAGCGGTTGGCAAGCCAACGTAGTGCCAACGGTGGAACAACGTCGGCAGTGGTGGCATTGGCCTTTTTTACGGTCAGCAAGCCAACGTCCGGCCGACGTTGGGAAAATGGCATGCAAGAAATAGCCAGGAAAAGGTTGGCAAAAAGACGGCCTGACGTTGGCAAAAAAGACGTTATACAACCCCATATCAAACTGACGTAGGGCCGATGTTGGGGTACGTCGGCGCGGTCGCCAGGCCAACGTTGGGCCGAAATTGGAAAAAGGTGGAGTGAGTGGTCATTTTATGGTCGGTAAGCCAACGTTGGGGCGATGTTGGGAAAATGGTGGGGAACTGGTCGTTTTGTGGTCGGCAGTCCAACGTTGGACCGATGTTGGGGAAATGGAGTGAATGGTCGTTTTATAGTCGGTAAGCCAACGTCGGGGCGAAGTTGGGAAAATGGTGGGGAACCGGTCGTTTTGTGGTCGGCAGGCCGTTGGGGCAATGTTGTCCCGCAGACTATACTAATTAGGCCTACTTAATAAAGGAAATTAGTAGGCCTATAGAAAACGGAATATAGTCACGTGCTTTATTCAAAGCTTATGGCGCTGGCCACCAAGTGTTGCGGGGTTGTTTTTTGGGGGGGGGACACATGGTGAAACCTCACTATTACCTTTTTTATAGCCCGATAATCTATTTCTTCCAGGAAGTGGCCTGATTTTAATATTGGTAATGTAATCAATAAAAAACAAGAGTGGTCGAAGCTCATATAGATCTTACCATAACAATAACGTTCTTAGAAAGAAAGGGTTATGATTTATAGAGTTCTAAGTTCGGTTGTTGTTGGTTATCTATTTGACAAACCGTCTCCAAAATTCGTTTTATTAAAAACATAAAAGCCTAAAGCGCTTGATAATAAAATGCATTGACGTTTGGTTGGTTAAGATTAATAAGGTAATTGGTATTTATAAGTTAAGAGTTAATGTTCATCATTATCAAAAAATGTATATCTAGATAGTTTAACATGTATATTGTGTATTTTGTCTACAAACTAACTTTTTGCAGCTGCCTGATAAACTTTTGCCGTTCAATAAATGTCGTTATTATTTTATAATCTTCCGTGACAATATATTGGGTTCAGACAAATCCGTACATGTGCACGAGTTACGCGACCAAAATTCCAGGGAGCTTATTTGTAAATTCCATATCAATAAAAAAATCATATCATGATTACTCTGCCTAACAGTAGGCCTATGTGTTAATGGTCCAAAAATGCAAGGTTTAACATGTTTATTACGTCTAATGTGAAATCGACAGGGGGGTTTAGATTTGTAAAATTTGAGATATCACTCCTTAATTATTTTTAAAGGTTATAATAGCAGTTGGGAACCAGCATATACTTAATATATTTAGTTTTCGAAGGAAAGTTCATAAGTGCTGGTAAAAACATGTGATAGGATTAAACAGGCTTACAGCACAGTTAAAATCCTTGAATGTCTTCATCAGAAGAAATCTGTGATGTTTTGTGAGGATAATTGACATTTCTGAATTTGATGACATCAGTCTGAAAAGTCCATTATTATATTGCCGGTAATTCCAATCCTGGTCACGTTCAATGATGGTTCTTCTTTTGATGAACGGGACTTCCCCGCACTGGCGAGGATACTCTCGGTCTTCCTTGTCCAAAACTTTGGATGTCCCCAATCAATAGTATGTCGTGGTGGAAAATGTTGCGACATCAGATAATTTGCGGTGGGGGCCTAAAGATTTGGGTGCATTCAGGGCAATTCCACGGTAACGAAGGCGTTTTGACTGCAATTACAAAGTTTAAATAATTATCTAAAAAACGTTGGTCATTTTGCTACTACCAAAAGTGTCAGCAATCTGTACTCACATTGCAATAACTTAAATTTCCACAACTTTTTTCAAATGAATTATCTTTCGTTTTTAAATAGAATATTAAGACGTCGTACGGAAGGACAGCAAAAATGGACAAGGGTTTCAGCTTAGTAAGCGTTTTGCCCAACATCTGATGTTGTTTTCGAATTTTTGAGATCATTTGCTGTAACATTAGGAATGCAATCTCTAGAGTTTTAACTATACTACAACACCTTCACTGAAAAAAATTGTTTCCATTTTGAAGAATGCGGTTAAGTGGATTAGATATGGTAACGGAAGGCCGGTACGGAAGGACAAAGTGTCTACTCAACTAAAGCATGACCAAGACTTCAGTCCAAATACCTAAAGGATTTTTTTTCAAAAGTGCATTTTTGTGATCCTAGCACCGAATCTTTTGTGATTGCTCACTAGATATCCCCGAGAAAGTGATGTAATATAAAATATCCGATGTTACGAAACTTGTTATGTGGTAGGGTGGATCCAAGTGGGGTGTCGTCATTTTTGCATATGAGCAGATCTTGGCTCTACTACAAAGATAAACAAACCAGATCCCAGTGTCCAAATTTTGATCGAAACTTTGGTATGTGGGTAGTGGGGAATGTAAAGTCATCTCATGCACTGTGTATTGTTATTTGCATGATATTAATGAGCTCATTTGCAATTTGTTCTGCCTTAGGCTCATTACTAAAAAGGTGAATTTTTTGTTTTTTTCAATTTCCCAATTTCAAATTTGACGAAATTGGTATGTTGGTTACTTTGGTGGATGCGGTAATACACACACAATGTGTGATCAATATTGTGCATATTAATGAGCTTTGGCATATTGGCTCTGATTGGCTCTTTGCTAAAAAGGTGCACTTCTCCCAGATCCCAATATCCAAAATGAGAAAAACATTGTATTCAATGATCCCTAATTGTGCATATTAATAGCTTCATTGCATAGTTGTTCCCCACCAGGGGCAGTTTCTCGCAAGTTTTTAAACTTGCCTAACCCACTATTTTAAGTAAACTTAGTGATTTCAATAACACTTCCAAATGTATTTTGCTGACATTGCTTCATTTGAAGCACAAAATAGCCCACAGTGACCATCACAAAAAAGGCACGGCACGCATTTAAAGATACTCATTAATTGTAAATAATTAATGACATGAAATATAACAATAAAAACTTTTAACGACATATTTTAATAAAACACTGAAGGAGTTTGTTAAAAATGCCGTGTTTTAGAAACCACTTTCCATTTAAAAATCAACTGCATCATGTGAATATTTGGAACTTTCAGTAAGGTTATGCTTTAGTATCAAAGTTACCTATAGCCTTTCTCAATGTCAGTTCCAAACATTCAAATCAAAGCATTTGTTACAAGTTGTGATTTATGCTTAGGAAGCAAGAACATCATTACATCATAATTTTGCATTTAATCAATTGGTACCATATCGCTTCCGAACAAGATTCAAATTGATTCCCTTTAAATCCTCAGACATTGGCATTTAACGGTGCTTGTTCGGATCGTCTTTGGACCCCCGAGTAACAGGAAGTAGTATCAATTGGGATATCACATGAAAGATGAGTTTTCTAATTGTCGTCCTGAAAATTTCAGCTACAAATCCATTTCATCTCCAGATAGTGACAAAAAAAACTGCCGTTGTTAATGGTTAGCATCAAAACCGCAAGTTTGTTTCCACGTAATTGTTGGTCAGGTATATAAGTGTTAGGCTTCCATATCAAAGTAGAGAAAATATAGACAAAAAATCAGAACAAGCAACCTTTAACCTCCCCCCACCCCCCACCCCAACACCCCCCCCCACTGGGATGCGCCTGAGTAAGAAAGTTTTGCTGCGCTGAGAGTACGAAAAGTAACCAAATGTTGCGCAAGTCTGTGCCGCCTTAGGCGGCAAACACCATGTAAAAAGTAGCAAAGTGTGACAGATAGTATGTGTTGATCAAAACTGACGGACCAAAAAATTGATCTGTGCTCATCAGCTACCAAGTAGAAGACTATAAATGAAGGTAAAGATTGCTAGTACCACACCCCTGGATTCATTATGGGGCTCTTGGCACAAAACAATACATTTAAACTTATGGAGTAATAAGCCCTATGATTCTGATATGAAGAGACCCCTCAGGACCTCTTAGATAACAATCTACCGTCGAGTATTAACTTCATTAACCCACCCTAAGCATGTTATTTACTGCCATGTATGAAGTAATATTTATGTGTAAACGTTAAGGAAGGTTCGATTATTTTCAAATGAAAAATATATATTATGTCCTCCGTTACCGTCCTTCCGTACCATATTGTAAAGAAGACAGTTTTATTAACTGTATTAATAATTAAAAAGTCCAAAGTGTCAGTGATAGTGTCATATCGTAGGCCTCGCTAAACTTGCTTTGAATACTAACTTTCTTTACAATCACACTTCATCCTTTACAAACACTTTAAAAATAAGTACTTTTTGTGTAACGGAAGGACATGTCAGCAGGCAGAAATCTAGGACGATGAAAGTGGAACCAAAAGATGCGAAACAAGACACAAAATGATTTTACAATTTTAAATGATCTATCTGTCACATGACGTTAAAAATTGATGTTGATTTCATATAAGTTTGAATATTTTTGTTTTTTGAATTTTGGTTTTCTTTTTCGGTTTTTTTGTTTTTTTAAATTAGGATTATTAATTTAATTTCTTGTTTTTGACCAAAATAAGCGAAAATTTTAATTTGAGTTTAAAATCATGAAAATATAGACCTTTCCGCATTCATTCGAACTAAAAATTGCTTTGGCACATGTATTTAATTGTTTGGTTGTATGTCCACTTTTTGGTGGAATGCCCTAAGTTATCACCCAGTGGCGGCCCGTGTGTCCTCTATTGTAACCGGACAGTTCATGCATTGATCCGTAAACCACACCAGATTCTTGTATGTTAGTTATTGTCCCACATTCGGCAGGTAGTTGGTAAGGCCTACTCGTATATCCAAACACGTACAACATTGAGCAGTTCGAATGTGTGTAAAAACCAATACTATCTTTACATTAGTAAACACTCCAACGGCATATAATGATAGACAATAGGATGCAAGAGGCTTGGCTTAGTACATATATCGATCGCACCACATCGGTTCCGAGACTAATCTTGCTAATAGAGATATTGATTTGCGAAACTCCCAAACTAGATATTTCCTTGGTTTGCGAGACTCTTCAAACTGGTATTTTCTAAGGACTCTTAAACGGACATTTCCTGGATTTGCGCGACTTCTAAACTGGGTTTAACCCATAGATCTATTGGTTTACCTCAGTTTACTTGCTCTTGAAAATGCAAAAACAACTCTCAAATTGAGAACTAATAGTTAATGATTATTGGAATCAACTGTCGTCAAGTATAACGACGAAAAGACACCAAGTGGTGATTTTCATTGAGACCTTGAAGAAAAATAAATTAATGATAAAATAAAAATAATAAAAAAACTTCTGCATTAACAACAACAAAAAAGTAGATAACCAGGCACGTATTGTTTAACACGCGATTTTCCAAGTGGGACAGAATTGACGTGGGACCGAATTGCCGTGGGACCGAATTGCCGTGAACCGAACGGACTGGGACCGAATTGACGGTGAGACCGAATTGGCATGGGACCGAACTGACTGGGAACGAACTGGTTTTCGCAGCGGAAGTGTTACGTGTAATCCGGTCGTTACTATGCCAACTGGATCACGCTTTTTGAGTCCTGCACCACTATCGAAATGATCACTACACAAAGTCTACGGCATGCAATAACATTCCAAAAGGTGCGTGATCCAGGAACCAGGGAGTTATGTACCACTTCGATGGCGAATTAAAAATCATGCTCCCGGGATATGCTTCGAAATTATGTCGTGCACAAAAGGCGTACATTCGGAGTATTCACTCAATGTGATTTAATACATTGCTCAACAGTCTAAATATGCAAAAAGCCGGGTTCGAAAAAAATTGGGGGCGCTTCTTTCTGGAAATTGTCCTCATGTTCGTCAAAAAAAATAGAACAAGGGGTGTCGGTACTACAGGAAACTTGTTAGTGGAGATGTGCAGCACGCCGCGGACGACAAGCGACGAGAAATCTGTTATGCCAAAATTCCCACCATGGCTAAAAACCCGCCAGGAATGAAAGTCTTTTTCTAATAAGAATTTCTTTCAGATTTGGGACGATAATCAAGCAGAATGCAAGAAAACTTCAGGTCACGAAAAGATAATAGGTGGTGCCGATGTTAATGACATGAAAAAACATGGAAATGGGTTCCGACTCTCAAATCTAATGAGTCAAGCAATTGTCGTGCCTCCTTGATGTCGGCGCGTGGGCTTGTAAACGGCTGCCCATTGTGATGTAAGTATATTGGTTTATTGAATCTTGCCAATGAATTTCCCTAAGGGTGGGCTAATGGATTCTGCGCAGGCGCGGGCATACAAAAGCGGGATTCTCAGGATTATATGGTAGGCCGTTTGCGGATAAAAAGCATGTTTTTATGGGGGCATTGCCTGAGACCCAAATCGGCCAATTTCTGTC